>JBCAUG010734887.1:0-11785 GCA_038406175.1 Haplosyllis leylae | reverse complement strand
CCTTGTTCACACGGAAAGACAAGAAAGACAATATTTTTAAGAGAAAAAGACCCAACGGTGGTCCCCACCGTTACACTTAGACGATAGGGTGGTTACATTCTCCCTTTGCTTGCAACTGGATCCACCACTGTCAGTAGATCTGAGAAATCCTGGATCCTGTGGTTTCAGTGTCCCGATATACAAGGAATCTGATAATATTACTTATTCCATGGCAAGGAGAGGAATCAGGTGTGAGATACACCAATTTGAGTCCAGGGTTGTCAGAACACGCCAACCATAGGAAGGTGAGTTTGAGAACCCCTGGACTCACTGAGGTGGATCTACACCCGATTCCCCAACATAGCCATGGAATAAGGATTTTATTCTGTATGCATATTGATCAGCTGTTTAGGAGGTGAGCTTCATCTTGGGTTCACTTCCTAAACTTGAACTCACCTCCTACCCAGGTGAGCTCAAACTTGAACTCACCTCCTCAAATCTGATTGGCTGTTGGGGGCGGTGATTTTGAGGCTAGGAGGTGAGTTCGAGTTTAGGAGGTGAATCCGAGCTCAAACCCACCTCATAAACAGCGAATCAAAATAAAGGATTAAAACCGGTTCCCAAAAAAAGGCAGCATGTTCTTAGGTCGTTGAAAGACTATATTGCAATTGAACAGAGTCTACTAGCTGCTGCCACTGAGCCTGCTTTGGAGTCGGCGGCTATCAAAAATAACATGATATGTTCTGAACTTTCTCACTTTATGTTGCACAAAAGATCAATCATCAAACAATCCTTTGTACAATTACACTAATAGAACCCGACTTTTCAGATGTCGACACAGCCGTATTAGATGTTTGGTTGAAAAGGAAACTAGCAATAAGAAATCTGTCTTGTCTTATCAGGGTGACTTTTTGTCTCTCCAGTCGAGACATCTGGTCCGATAATCCGATAATCTGACGTCATAGGCGTTGGGGAGACAGGAAACCAATGCTCATTGTTTTTCGACAGTGACTTTAGCAGTCCCCAATATGGTATCAGTTTTAACTTTGTTATCATATCATGAAGCCAATGAAACACAAACATTTTGCACTTGGGATGACGCCAGCCTTGGTCATGATCCCAAGATTCTTTTTTAAAAGTTGGATTCACCAGTGAAATCATCCAGATGTGAAACTTATTACAAGACTGACAGTTGAAGATAACCCAAAGGTAAAATGTAATCTGATGCAGTATGCTCAGTCATAGACATCTGGGTTGTGACATTTCTTGTTAAAAACCATGGAATCTACAACACGAGTTCAGCAATCTAAAAGTCCCTTTGGCCCAATACAACTGCATTTAGCTGCAGATGTGTATTCCCAAGACTGAGATTACGCATTTCCAACCTATAGTAATATCTCACAATATTTGTAGAACAAACCAAACGAAGTTTCTTCTGCAACAGAAATCCTAATTGATCTTTGTATCAAAGCATGTAAATTACCTACTTTTAGGGATAGTCATAGTTGCGTTGTGAGGCCAAACCGTTATCTACCTGCAGCGTAATGTGGGGTATTCCCACAAGGCGTCGGAACCCATTGGATTATCTTCAATTTCTTTAGTGTGCACAGTACAGCAGAGAGAGAACCACGTTCAGGGAGTAGTTTAAAAGCTTTGACGCCTAATGAATTTTATTTTCCGCAGACCTTCTCTGTAAATACTCTTTTCTCACCAGTTTCATTTTTGTAAGTTGATTCATGCTGCAGGGTGCTGCCATTTTGTTTGATATTGCGTTCCTGATTGTGAACTGAAGGTCACAAAGGAGGTTTTTGTTCCATTGTCTGTGGTTTCCAGTCGAACAAAAACTCCAGGAAGGCGTCTACCATTAGAGGTATTTGCACGAGGGGAGGCACAATTCGTGTTTTCTATCCATTCTTCCGCAGCAGTCCTTAACTTAATAAATTTTCCAGATTTTTATTAAGGACTGATTCACACTGAGTGCCTGCTTTCAAGTTTTGTGTTGTTATCGCAAATAGATTTCTATGGAACAATAAATACGAAGTGGCGAGAGAAATTATTTTTAGGTATAAGTGAGCATTAATTACAATCGTTCATGCAATAAGACAGCCTCCCATTAACATTACTAGGCAATACCGACCACGGCCAACTAACCTAGGGCAGGACCTGGATAGGGTCACCCTACTCAAATCGTCTCAAACAGGGTGGGTGATTTTACCACCTTGAAAGAACCTGGACAGGATGACCTCATACCCTTTCCACTCCCTTCCTCTGTGCACAGAAGGACAGACACATCTGAAAACATTACTTTCCGTCATATTACACACGTGCTAGATAGAAATAGACTCAGAATCTACTATTTTACCCATTCTAATAATTTAGTACTAATAGCAGGTTCCCACTCATGCAGGTGAAAATGAACCTTAATGATTGGGACTTGCCGTGAGTGGTACAAGTGCGGAATTATCCCGTGTGAGTCACAATAGGACCATTCCCGGACACATAGGGGGACAGAGTCACTAACTCAGGTGCACTGTTAGTCATCCGTAAGTGCGTTTATTGTAAACAGGGAACAATGTCTTCGTTAATGGCAGACAGTACATTAGGATGGGAATTGGTCGTTTTCATTAATCACTGCTTGAATTACGGATGTTTATTCACAGAACATTGCCACCCACAAATGGTGATCAATAGGAGCTTGAACTTTTGCCATTTTTTTCTCGGAAGTGTCGGAGTACGGTTAGATAGATTGCCACCACCGTAGCTGCACTCAAAATCTGTTTAGTTTTCAAGGAAGTTTTTTCGTGTGGTTGGTCAAAATATGGAACGAATCTGTTTGGCCACCCGACTGTTGAGATTATATTGAGTACCATACAGTTTAGAATGTAGTTGATGTAAATTTACTTAAGCTAAGGCACTTCTAATTATGCAAAATGCAAAAATGTTAAGGTTCGACCGGTGTCCAGGAATGTTTATCATAGACACAAGGATTACATTTAAGTTTCAAAAATTGGCTCGACTTGAAACCAAAGATATTCAGTAACACATACTGTATTAACTTTCATTAAACAGTGGGTTATTGGGGTTTAAATCTTACTTTATTTACGGTATTTTTGACAATGATGGTGTATTCACATTACACGAGACCGGTACAGAAAACAGGCAGGGACAATGATAGTTGGGGGAAATTTTTCAGGTGTACATGGGAAAGTTTCCGTACAATTGTGTGGAAGTAAATGATCCGCCAGTCTCATCCCCTGTACCGGACCAATGCAATCGAGTTTTTCAGGATAACATTAGATTTGCATGCTTGCAAATCTTGTTTTGATTTCCAGAATTATCAAGTTGTAATGAGAAATTGTTTATGTGGTGAATAATCATTTCAAAGTTACACATCTAATAGGGTATTGCAATTGGTTTAAGCTCCATTTTTTATTTGCACAGTGCTGGGATATCAATTAATGATTTTACACAAAAAATCTGATTCTTCACAAAAATTTGTACCACATTTAGATGGATGCGAATAACTACTAATTCTGTGCTTATCATGAACAACTCTGCTGCGAATGTCGCAAAAAAATGGGAGACAACCATTTGCGTCGCCGTCTGGACTTATCCCTTCATTTGATAAATACTCGATTGGCAGATTGATTTTCTTTTACATCTTTATTTGCTTTGCCCAATTTACGTTACCTTTGATAATGTTTAGTCCGAAGATTGATTGCCACGGTGGTAGAGATTAATAATAGTGTCATTAATTAACGACATATCAAGCAATTTTGATTGATGATGTTAACAATGTTTTGCAACTTAATTTTGGTACAAATTCTTAGCTACAATTGTAAGCATTTAAAAGTTGTCGTTTATTTAAACCAATAAGAATAATAATTGTATTATTTCTAAGCACGAAGCAGTAAGTGGTTATATTTGGAAATGCCAAAGTGTTCTACTTCAGCCAAAGTTTCTAACTTCATATGAAATACCAAAAACACTGCTTTGTATATTAGTAGATGTAGTGCAGTTTTATTAGACTGAAAACCAAGGTAAAACTAGTTGCTTCTTCCTAAACAATTACCCAAGATGAACTACTTTTAAACAAATACTTTTTTTGGGACTTTCAAACTTCCTGCTGTGTGGGACTTCACTGAATTCAGAAGGACTTGGAAAATGTACACAGTTTGTTGTGTCCTAGATAGGTGTGAGTGCAGATAGTGGCGCCAACTGTAATTTCATAAAACTCCTTATATAGCCAATGCTATAGAACAGGCACCACCATTCTAAGTTGGTTGACTCAAAATATCGAATGAAATTGCATAAAAATTTCCTGACGCGACTGCAAGTGTAAAAAGTGTAAAGTGTAAAAAAAGTAAATATATTACAATGCACTGATGATAACTCAGAACCATTTGTACTCCATGAGCTGTATGTGTTGATATCTATGTCAGAAGACCATTGCTCATTCTGACAGAAATTAGATGCCCTGCTTCTGTTGTGATGAGTTCATGCACAAATCTGTAGCGTGTTTCATTACACGGTCACATCAATCTTGTATATTTCCTCAGGAGTCGTGTTACCATTCCGTCGTTGTCCATTTCCCGAGGAAAGTCAATTACACCAGTTCATAGTATAGTCCTTGCTTAGAAATATTCCTTGTATTTGTCTTCGTAGATGCTCTGACAATGGATGGTGAAATTGACCTTGGTAGTGCCTGAATAATAAGCCTTTTACCTTACGATCGGTTCCAGTGGCTGATTGGTTAGGGCTGCTCGAAAGCGACAAGAGAGTAGCTGGACTCCAATGCCGCCTTCCTGTCGCTTTCCGCTTCTGGTATATGGGAAACAACATCAGGATCTTTCAAAAATCGTCACAGAAAAATTAATGTCCATCTCTCCTTGTAAACTTCTAGTTTGACACCTGCTGATATCTTGATGACCGAGAGCTCAAGAGGTCACCAGCTGTTGAGCCAGAGGTAATCCTGAGGAATTCATTGTGCTGTGTAACACAGGCACGCGTGAGAGTCCACTCTAGCTTGGAAAGTCAGGGAAGGACGTCACCACAAGTCTAAAACAGGGGAGAAAGTTGTCCCACAAAACAAAACCCTGTATCTTGCGATTAGTGTTTTACAATATTTATGAGTCAGGTGTAAAATTACTTCATCCCAGTAGTTGAATCGATTTTTCTGAACAAATAGATGAAGCGATGCCTTCGGAACTTATTTCCGAAAAACGATCAACTGTAAATACGTTATGTGTTCATTACAAGATGATAAATATTTATGTGAGAGTTTCTTGGTTATTTCCCAGTCGCAAAAAGTTTTGCTTTTTACCTGTTAAGATCAATGATTGTATATTTTAGACGAAAACGAATGGCTAGATCTGTTTCCCCTTATAAATAAAATAATTGGATTTGAATATTGTGAGAATTTATAATGCTCATTCTGTCCGGTAAATTTGTGTAATTAGGAAACAATGCTAGGGAAAACAATAAATCATTCGCAAAGAAGGCAATAAAATGTTTTTGGGATCAATCCATAGGATGATATCCTTGAATTGATGGTTCTGTGATGTGTTCTGTCTTTATCTGTCGTTGCACCATCTGTTGAGATCGGACAGCTTGTTTACACAAGTTGAGAGGACAATCTGTGGAAGAGCATGAAAAGTATGTGTCATTGTGATTCATTACCAGCTTTACAAGATACAAAAAGTGTGTCTGGAAATGAAGCATTTCTATTAGGTCCAACCTGAAATTTTAACATAAGATGACTTTTGTTGACTTCAAAAACCCACTTATTGCACACCCCACTTCAGCTAGCAATTAAAGCCAGTATTTACACATTTCCCTCAGGTTGTTTAGTTCTTTAAATCCCCAGTCAAGCACTCAGTAAACGATTCTACTAGCTTTGTGATCCAGACATTAGAGATAGATATAAATAGATATTCTGTTACTAATTTTCAAGTGATGCGTATAATTGGTTTCAACTCGCAGCAAATTAAACGAGCATTCTCAGCATCCCTATTCGGATTTATATGAATGGCTTCCTTAACAAAACCAAGATGATAAACAATGCAGGAAGGTTACATTTTGATTACTTTACAAAAAATAATTAGTATATGGTTTTTACCAGTTGTTCCTTTCTGTTACAAGTCTGGTATTTGGTGAACATGGAGAGAGAATGATGATACCGAGTCTATTCCATTCGAGTTTTCCAGGATGAATTTGCCTTGTTAGTGAGCTCCATCTCATTTCCCCCTCGTTCGTGAAATGTGGGGTGCAGCAAAAAAGCCGGCCAAAATTTTCTCATAACTGGAATTCGGTCAATGAGGTAACTCCAGGAATCACCAAAGCAGACATTTTTTAAAAATCTTTGGAGGACGTAAGTCCTTTTCGTGGGGCCACTGATACCACTGTTTGGACTTCTGATGTCTGCTCTGGGTTTCAAAGCCAGGGTGGATCCCTTTTGCATACTTTCTCACCTGTGTGATACTCAGATTCACTTCTGGTGCAACACCTGCTGACTGTATACAGGTCAGCATGGCAGGGAAGCTTTGGTGGAGCTTTGGGGCTCGAACCTACAGCCATCTGTGCGGTGAGCACAGCGCTGTACCACTCGGCCACTCCGGCTCGGAAGATTTCAGGAATACTCAGTTGAGTAAAAAATACCCGATCGTTTCATGGTAGTTACGACCCAATACTGTGATAATAATCAAATATCGCTACAGTTACTGACACAAAAAACAAGAAGTATGTTTAGGAAATAGGTATCGCAGTGGAATCCCGTGTGTGGCCTGAGCTATGTCTAAATATCAAAGTAAGTATCTCCGTGTATCTCAATCACCGAGGGCCATAGTTACCCTTGACTGGCAGATATAATTCGAAGACCAGCTGGATAGTAGTATGTGTTTAGTCAGTAGTTGTTTGCAAGGAAAAGATCTTATAGAAAAGACAAGGTGTGTTAGACTTAGACCTCAGCTATCTGTTCGTCATCTGTTTATATTGACGCTTCAATACTAGTTGGAAAAGTTAGGTTTTATTCAACAAGTGTTTTGGACCATCAGAGAACTGTTGTTAACATCAGCCATCCTGTGTTCTTTACACTTTGGATCCGATGATTTACATACCAAAGGACCAGTATATCCCCAAACAGGAGTACGGTAAGTTAAACATGTTTTCGAATCCAAGTAATGTAGGATTTCATTAGCGGATCCAGAACTCGGGTGGGTAAGCAAAAGACATGATAAGGACCAGTAAATCAAAAAAGAGGAATATGTTAAGTTTTCATCAGAGGACCCAGAACTTAGCTTTGGTCAACAATATGTCGTATGTTGGTTTCACTAGATAAACAGGTGACTTCCTCCTTTGTATCCTTGTCTTTTGATTGGCTCTAGATATGATTCAAAGTCATTTGCAATTCAGTTGTGATTCAGTATTGAACAATGCACTTCAAATGAAAGAGTCTGTCTTAGAAACTGTTCCCAAATCTCTGGAATCGAATGATGTCACAACTATAAATTTTAGTTATGGAGTTTAGCAGAAGTTTGTGTGCGGTCAAAAAGACCACAGTTTGTTTTTCATCCTGGTTCTTGTTTTTACGTTCCTCAGGTGTTCTCATCAATATTTATCACACTTCGCTGTAGCATTGTCAGCTGATCAACAATTAAGTTGATGAAACGGCCTGTTTGGTGTTGTTTACTGCTTTATTGTTTTGCCAGCAACAACTTCTGTCTAAATGGGAATATAAATCAGGATCAGGTTGGAATCCTATCTGTGGAAGCGTGGTAGCTTAGCTTGCTGATGCATTCTCCGCATGGAATTGGCTACTTAGCAGGAAAGGCTAATGATTTAAGGGAGGAAGCTATGTATATAATCTGTCCAAATCAGGTGGTAAATTCCTCTAAGTGTTCCTGACTGTAAATATTATATTTACACATTTCATTTCCGCCAAATGCCAAATTTGGTGGTAAATGATTAGACTTTTGGGAATGCGCAGGATAATAAGGTTACTATGAACAATAAAAATTGCACAATGTACCCAAAGTCTAGGACCAGGACAGGGTACCCGCACACCCTGCCCCCAACCACCCCCCCAGCCCGGACCAGGACAGGGTACCCCCTGGCCTGCCCTCCTGGCCAGGACCAGGACAGAATACCAACCCCCCCCCGCCAGGAAAAGTCACAGACAGGATATGGCGCAGGCGGTACGCCAACATACAATGTACATCCATTCTTTTAAATTGGCTTCACACATGAAGGATTTGATGGATGGTTAGTAGAGTTTTCTTGTTGATTAGATTCTCAAATTTGTCTTAATTTTTGCAGGTCTTTTTGGCCACTGGTCACACCTTTCATGAGGGTTCAGAAAAAGCACACATGCAATTAGCAAGCCAATCAAAATAAGTGGTTGATGTTTTTTTTTGTATTTTACAAAATTTGCAAATTATGTATTTATATTTGGAGTCTAAAGAGTCTTCTGTTCTATCAAACAAGAAAGCCCTCCTGCGTGAAAACGCAAGAAGAAATTAAATGGATAACCTCTTTCACTGCAGCCAATTCTTGGAGAGTTTTTCATCTCAAAAGGATTAGAATCTCGAAAACTTGGTGATGTTGAGGGATGCCTTACAAACTTTGTAACATTGAAATGAAACATCATTAACTTTCCAAGTTCCTTATGTCTGGTTGTTGTGACTGAAAACAAAATGTTATGTTCTGATTTTTGTAACAGTAAGAAAAAGAAAGAAAAGACGAAAAAGAGTTAAAGGATGTTAATATTCTAAACACAGAATTGTTTCAATATTGAACGGGGCGGATCATCCTCATCACTCTCACTGTGCTGTTATTGAGTTCAAATCACCAGGAGTAAGAGCAGGAAAAGAGCAGAGGCATTCATCATGTCATTGAACCACGGAGTATCTGTATACATCTGAAAAAAAATAAAGCAGTGAAGGAAGTCACCACATGATACACATTTTATCTAAATAAAGGTGAAAAGATAGATTGTGCTAGATAGGTTAGATAAATTAGTTATTGTTTACACCTGTTACAGCTGTAGATGCAAATTTATTTCCATAGTGCAAATGCTAATTTTAAGAGATGACTTTAATACCTAATATCATTGGCAAAACAAAAGACAGTAGTGGAATTTCTTTTGTAATTTTTTTGTTTTGGCGACAGTCCATTATCTGGGACCATGAGCATAGCTCCCGATCTTGGGTTGGAGACCTTATGATTTGGTTTTGGAGTTATGTCTTGTTTGCACGTTAAGTCCCAAAGATTGCATACGTGTTTCCTGAACAGTAAATTTTCTCTGTTAAAAGGTTTGTGCCGAAATTTGATTATTTTTCCCAAAAAGTATTTGTATGGTCGCAGTAAATAGAAAAACTAATTTCAAGATCCTTTTTTTACTTTCAAATTATAAGAAATAACCTAAAACATTTCTTGCAAGTATGTTAATGGTATTGTTTTATGAAATTATTTTATCTTTGGACCTTTTTGAACTAATTCTGTACTGCTAATATTAAATTTTGTTCAAAATATGCGGATAAGTTCAGTGACCTTTTACAGCAAAGTATTTATCACACGAAATAAAAGGTTGTTACAATGTCAAGTGCGCAGACAACAATATTAATGTTAATCCAGGAGTATTAAATTTCTTCATTACAAATTATGGTGGATTATTTTACTTATTACTTGTATGCTCGAAAGAAACTTACTCTAAACTGTTCAACTTTTGACAACAACAATGGCAGAAAGTATTCCGAGTTGTTCCACTGGTCACACACTTCACAAGACCCAGTGGCCCGGTATTTAACAATTTTTTTTGACAGAAGAGAAGACTTTTTCGGTGAACAGTGTGCAATCTTTAGACTCCAAACATGAATTTCATTTGCTGAACATAATGTACAACAAAAGATGGCAGGAAGAAGCTTTTCATCTGGTGGCTCTTTGCCATGCATCAACCATCAATCATCGACCCCTCATTTTGATTAGCTTACTAATTGCATACGCACCTTTTCTGAACCCTCATGAAAGGTGTGAGCAGTGGCCAAAAAGACCTGCAAAAATTAAGACAAATTCGAGAATCTAATTAACAAGAAACCGTCACTACGAACTAAGAACCGTCAATCAAAATCCTTATATTTGCAACCCAGAGAAGATCCCTGCCAGAATCTGCCAGAAATGTCCAGATAATTCCCTTATGTCCTTCTGATACTAATGTTGATTTATTTAACAGTCATTAGAAAACACTACCCTAATGATTAGTGAATTAGATGTACCAAAACGAGCAGGTTCTAAAAACTGTCCAACTTTAAAGATGGAAATTATATGTAGGGATAAGAAATTGCAGCATTTGATAGTACAAGTACTGAATTTAATTTTTAAATGTCCAAATCTATGAAATGGTAAGCAAATTGAGCGTTTAAACATCAGTGATAGTATAAGATCAATGAGCACATAATGTACATAATTTTCATATCTCCTTACCGAAATTAATTTAATATTAACTAATTTTCCTGTGGTTCAAATATGATGACTAGGGATTTTAATTTTTAAATGTCCTGACAGTACATACTGATAAGCAAATCTAGCGTTAATCTTCTGTGAAGTCCACTGTGTACAATAGGGGCTAAAACAGAATACATTCGGACGAAGAAAAGCCAAGGTGTTCAAAGGATAAACGGATAAAGAAATGGCCATGTTCACTGTACACAGGTCGGATTCAAATCAAGATTCTGACTCCATTGCCAATTTTCCTTCTTTGATTTCTGGTTTCTGAGGACAACTTTTGAAAATCTAAAATGTACAGCTGGTAGAAAATTAACATTTCTGGCCCACTAAAGATTTAGATTTAGACCATACAGAACAAGAGATAAGTTCATTCAAACATTGCCTTTTTTAGATTCTTGTTGTTATCTTTAATGTTTGCGATTACTCTTAAACAAAATTGGTATCTAAATCTTCAGTTGGATAGAAATATTAATTTTCCACCAAATACAAATTGTCCTAAGAAACCAGAAAAGAAAATATTGAAAAATTGCAATGTAGTCAGAACTTTAATTTGAATCCGACTTATGTTGTATTGCTACAAAGAAACTGTGGTTCACATGAAGTGTAATCACAGACGGAATGCAGAATTTCATAGGTCAGATTCAAAACAAGGTTCTGACTACTTAAGATTTAGATGCCAATTATATTAAAGCAAAATATCAAACATTGAAAAAAACATAATGCAATGTAGGAAGAACTTAAAAATGGCAAAACTTACAATAAACTGATTTCTTGTTTTGTTTGATCCAAGCTCAAATCTTCAGTTGGATAGAAATATGAATTCTCCACCGATTGCACAACTTAGATTTTCAAATGTTGTCTTGAGAAAAGAGAAATCAATGAAATAAAAATGACAATGTAGTCAGAACCTTGATTTGAATCCGACCTATGTTTAACAACATGTCTCACACCATTACCTCTGAGACAAGCACCGTGTACGTGAATGTGACGTTCCCGTCTTTACGTTCAATGTAACCGTGGTATGTGCGCTCAGACGGAAATAATTCTTCTCTACGGTAAAGCTGTCGTGTGAAGTCTGATTTCATGAAAGCTATTTATGGGAGGAAAATTACCATCATAATGAATTGTTGATAGTTCTGTCAGGCTTTTTTGCTATTTTTCGCGTCAAGAAATATTTGTGGATCAAGAAACATTAATGGAACGACTTTCGGTTTTTCTTCGGAAAGATCAAAACTTTAACCTTTAATCTAGAGCGTTTTGAAATTGTTGTTTGGAATCCCGAAAAGAAGAAAATCAGAATAAACCT
>JBCAUG010734876.1:0-11785 GCA_038406175.1 Haplosyllis leylae | reverse complement strand
ACACCTGTGAAAACATTACCTTCCCCATTCCTTCGGAATGCGGGCGGTAAAAATAAGTCAGCATTCGTGCTCACATTGATACTGATTTAAATCTGAAGCACCATATAGTATTATCAAATATTAATACTAAGTGCGGAAATATGGTCAAATTTTAAAAAATAAGGAAATATATGAAAAATTTTACCTGACATAATATCCGCTGAAAAGGTGACATTAATGTAGAAGCTGAATATCACAAGGATAAAACCCAGTTTAGGTGCCATCGCAATTTTACCCATTTACAAGTTGATCTTCCAGTGTTCAACTCTACTTCTTTCAGTAATTTGAATCGGTTGTACTCCTTTTGTAGATATCGTTCTAAAAATGTAGTATTCTTTTCCAAATAAAGAGATTCATTTGGATAAGTTTTTCAAGGACGTTTTTTACTTTGACATATAAGTAAAAAGTTAAAATGTTTACTTTACTCAGGTAATCATGCTATCCGTTTTGCTTGACTGGAAAACACTGTACATACTCTGGTTCATATTCAAGATTACATCTTCATAGGTATTATGACTTAAATTTTGATTCGATTATTATTTTTGTAGCACTTTAGGTCAAAGTATTAGCAGATCCAGGGAGAAAGGAACTTTCTGGCATATGTAAGAGTTTGTGTTTTATGCAAATTTACAAGTAAAATCATGCATTTTTCCGTGTGCCTTTTGTATTCTAGCCCCCAATACTCAAATCGGTTGTCCCATTTTACATTGCCCCAGAGGTGAGAGGACCAGGGGCACACTCATATGAAGTGGCCATTTTACATTGCACTGAGTGGGGGTGTACACTATATATACTTCTTAATGTAGCAGAGAGAGTTTCGTACCACGTGTTGCACGTATATTGTGTACTCGGTTACCAAGTAAGTCGACGGCTTTTACTGCTGCTCTTGTCTTCTGAACAATAGCGATCAAACTATGATTTTCAAGAAAACCTTTGAGCAACCAGATCTTCAAGATATTTATTGTTTAAATGACATCCTTCCAATGGCATTACATACCTTTTCATGCAGAATATCTCTTTGATTTAAACTTTTGAATGAGTTTGAGAAAAAGATTAATCTAACACTCACTTTGTGCATTGTGAAAAAGACTCAGCATGTTTCGCACTTTGTTCGAAACTCAGATAAATTCTTGAGTCAAGCACTGAGCTAACTACTCTGAGAGAAGTATGTCAAGAACAATGAATGCTGAAAACAGTATATGATATTTCATGTTTTGTTATCATCCCAACCAAAATGTGATCATACAAGTCGAATTTTCTTCAGTGTTGTGACAATCACGAGTAATCGGCGGAGGCTCTTGTGGCGGCTTCAGGGTTTCATACCTGGCTCTGGTTTTGAGATAGATCGATTTAATGGCACTTTCACAGTGGACGGGATCGGGACCGGGAGCAGGACTAGGAATGTGACTGGGGAACAATGGGTTACTAGATAGTTTCACACTGCACCAGGACCTGCAATGGGACCAGACCCATTGTTTCCTATTATGCCAGTCCCATTCCCTGTCCCTGTCCCACTACCGTTACCGTTCTGTGTGAACGTGCTATAAGAAATGATAAGATCTAATGCAATATCATTTCGGTAGGCAGGTTTTTAGACTGGACTCTTCAGTAACATTTTTCCCTACTTCTCCCCAAAAATACAAACACCAGGTCACATTCATAACCATTCATTTATTCAAAAATAAATTCAAATTCACACAAACGTACACAACTTCTCATTGATTGATAGCTAATTACATGCGGCCATTAACGAATGTGTATTATGTTACTGACATGAGGATAGTCATACGCACAGTATTCCTTCTTGCAAGCCACATATTTTTTATTAATAAAGAGATTAGTCATTATCCGGCACCAACGCAAGTATTACACACAAATGAGTAATAATTATCTTAAATAATTCCTCCCACCACCGGTATAACCTGCAAGAAAAGCCATTCATTAACACTGATTAAAATACAAATCTGCCTACATTCGTATTAATGTTCACACTCTCCAGAGACATTACTTCCCAGGAGAGGAAAAAATTGTGAGCTATCTTCAAAATGAAATAGAGTATCAGATGCTTTATGCTGAATGCTTTTCTATTAGTCACAGCCTGTGACAAAGGAATACAGCTCTCTACATTTTAATTAAAATAATTTCTTTCACTTTTATACGGAATTTGATCAAAGAAGAGTGGTTCATTTTCAAAATATTTGTTTCCGAATGTTTAAAGGATTTTCATGCAACCTACTTGTAATTTTACCAAAGTTAAAGAATATATTGGATGATTATTAGTTTCATGTTATTTATCACTCCCTTGAATCGGTTATGAGTGGATGTGTTGATTAGTGCTTTGCAATTAATGAAGTCGGTTCTTATAAAAACATTGCCGCCTGAGTCTATGAACATTTTAAATATAGCTGGGGATGATTACTGTGAGAAAGGATTGCTAATTCATGGACAAGTTGTTGAAATTTATAATTACTGGTCACAGATCTAAGTATGGAACAATATACTCACGCTGACACTTGAAACCCAGGATGTCATGACAACAAGCAAGGACGTTGTCGAATGGAGTGTTATTGGAACCTGTCACTTGATACAAGAAACGAAAGCAGCCGGATTTAACCTTGTCAATGAACTAATTACCTTCATTCACCTAATTTCCATTCATTCCGAGCGTTTCAATATTGAGCCGCTTTTTCCTGTTGCTTGACTTCTGCAGAGTGATGAACGTCGTACCCAGGTACCTACGTAAATCACAAGCACATTATTAATATCAATATTGCTGTGGACCTTGTGATGTTCGCTTCCCATCTAGTTACAGTTTGAAGTCACAAACGTTTTATGTAGTCTTTTTCATCCTCACATCAAAATGAAATATGAAAAAATCATTTTCTAAGTGGTTATTTACAATGAAGATTAGACCTTTAAAGTTAGATCTACACCTGAAAGTGAAACCAAGTGAAGTTCAATTTCATACTTGTTCAAAAAACTATTTGAAGTTAGATCTACATGTCCAGACTACCTGTTGTTGAGCGACCAAGTTTACTGAACAGAACTCTGAGAATTGGTAGTATTTTCCCTTCTCGAATTTGGAGTACGCAGGGTTAGCTGATCCATCCGCACAAGACTGGATGGTTTTGATTCCGTTAGAGCAATAGGCAAAGCTGCGATCGTCGACGAAGTAGATACCATTAGCCGCTCCACGACAGGTTCCTAAGAGTGTGAGAAACCATAAAAGGAACCAGTGAAAAAGCGAGGTGCTTATTGTGTCATACATATTCAACATGTCATTCTACTCCACTGTTAATTTTCATTCGTAAATCTTTGCACAAAATATCGTTAAGCTACGACCATTGTTACACAGAAGCATTTTGCGAGTTTACAGACAGTATTTCTATTTCTGGCAGTATCATGTCAAACGATATCATCTCATATAGATCATTTATATGATGTCCATTACATTGTCTCATGTTGGTAAATTCTTGTCATGACAGTCTCGCCTCATGAATGGATTAATTCGTAGTTTGACAGGCGGTCATAATCACCACCTGTTGCTTACCAAATATAGCAAGAGAGCTATTCGCCAAATCTGATATATCTGGTTTGGCCTTTACTACTTGACAGAATACAATACAATAGGTCATACATGTAACATATGCGCATTCAGCCAAAATCTGTTCGTAATAAACATACCTTCAAATTTACCGATGAAGACGAGTCCTGGATAGTGAGTGGGAGCGTGATGTTGGTAATGATGGTCGTATGGGACGTAGGCAGGATGGTAGTAGTAACCTGGGTGATAGTAATAAGGAGCTGGAAAAAGAAACTGAGAAACTTACAAGAAATTAACTTATACCTGTTGGGACAAAACAAGTTCTTATATTTGTTGAAGAAATTTTTTATGCTCATAATAAGATCATCGGATAGGAAAAGAAATGATTAATCTTTTGCCATTGAAACTTTAGCTTCCTTGTAGATTTAACCAGTTAACAAACAAGGGTTAATTTCATCTCAACAAAATGTGGTATCATATTTGTTCTGCTCTATTCTGTTTTGTACAAAACCACTCATTATTCTGCATGAAAAATTCATCTTAGATAAAAGGAACACATTTGTCCCATTATGAGATTTTCCGACCGACAGGTACAAATATAATTTTGTTTATTTGTCAACGGCATTATTTATGCAGGAGAAATCGTTTCCAAGCATAAGAGAACAATGGATTGTGGAGAAGTAGTAAAACGTGTTTCCCTTATGTTCTTGTTAGTACTATTGTTTTTATCAAGCATCCGTGATCGATATTAACCAAATAAGAGACCTCCCATGGAGAAGTTATTACCTGGGTGGTAATTGTAGTATGGGTAATATCCATAGTAAGGATAATAATATCCTGAGTGGTGTGCTTGAGGTGCGGGGTGAGCGTCGTTGTGGTCGTTGTATTCCTGCAATTTTAACACGAAGTACTGAGATCTATCTTATGCAACTGATATTAGTTAAGCTCGAGGTCGATCTCTTGTGAAGCACTAGGTCCAATAAACTACTGGTAATTATATTCGGTGCGATAATGTCAAGTGCTTTGGTTTTAGGACAAAACAAGGAACCGCAGATACTTTGACTATATTCTGTTTGCACTGAGTTTTGGTGTACGTTGAGAAACTTTCTTGCCAAATTATTTCAGTGCATTTGAGAGTTGAGATTAAATATGATGAAACTTTGACTCTTTTCTTTGTCCAACTATTTATATTTTTAATAGCTTGGTTTGCTCAAACTTTTTGGAGTCGAAATAAATTTCGCATCAATTAAAGCAAATTTAGACTAAACTTTCAAACGCAGGTGTGAATTGTGTTCTAACCAGTGAGTACTTACGACTTTCTGCTCGGAGGCCAAGGCCAAGGAAGCCAAGGCCAGAACTGAAATTGCCAGTTTGAACATTGTCAACGCAAATGTGTGGGACTCCTAGCCAACTTAAACCCTCTTCTACCTTCAATAGAAGTGAAATCAATTTTTGTTTGAAAACAATTACAGGTCAGGTATTTTTGTTTTCCACTATTTCAAAAGTGCTCTTTGAGTTTTCCGTAATACACAAAGTTGGCAGTGTTGGCATTAAAAGTTGGCAAAGAGAAAATAACGAAAAATATCATCAAAAATTACACCCAGGTAGAGGTTTTAATCTGATGCTCTAATTGCTGAGCCAATTTGGCATTCCTTTATGACTGAAAATTTCAAGATCCTGATGCCGTCGTGCTTTCTTGATTTTAGCTAAATCATCTTAAGTCAATTAGCGTCAATTAGCTCACCAACAATTATCAAGTTAGAGATCTCTTGCACATAACAAGTTAGTTCATTAAGGAGAGCATTAGAATCAAACCCAAGATTGCCAACTTTGTACAATTTCTGAATAAACTTAAATGAAATTGGATCCGCTAAAACCTTGACAAATCATGAACATCTAATTTTTACTTAAATACAAAAAAAGAAGACGGGGTTTTCTTACCTTTTGTTGTTTCAAAGGTTATCTTTAATTCAAAATACACATGTGATTTAAGTGGTTCTTACTTTAGTGTGAGTCCCTTCGCTGTGGATAGTCCTACTCCCCTGGCAGTTCGTTTTCACAGTGGCCCTTTCCCCAAATGACACGGAGGAATTTATACTGGATGCCTTTGATCTGGAACGGCTGGTGTCCACAATGTCCAGAATGTATCCCGCACTAGACTGCCCTGAACACAGTTGGTTTACACAATTGAACTGCGTTTGACATTTATGACATTAAACTGACTGGGTTCGTCTCCAAGAGTTTCTGGGGATGTATTTATCTATCTGTAGGCTAAAGGAAATTGTGTTTCATACATCTCTAAGGAATTGAAACTATTCAAAAGAAAATCGTTGAGGTTATTGAAAGCATGATTTATTGACAAAGATCTTGATATCAGTGTGAATGTTTTTGCAGGACAGGAGACCTTGTTTCCTCTACTAATGGAAATCAAGACGTTAGGCAAAAGTTATTACCTATGTCATAGTAAATGTGAATATCAAATCAAAATGCTGCTTAAGCAGTTTAACAAGGGAACGGGACAATGGGTAAAAAATACAGAAGTAACAAGTTTGCTAGTGACGTCATTGGAAGTGTATCCCCTGACTCAAAAGTTCAGGATACTGTGTCCCAAATCTATTGTACCTTAAATCAATGATTAAGTTAAGAGTTACAGTTACAATCACGAGATTTTCTCTTAGGTATTGGAGACATTATGTGAGATAACCAGGCATGGGTTTTGGCCGTCGGGCGGTGGCGGGGGGGGGGGGTAGACAGGATCAATGAACTAATAGTATTTCTTACCAGAGATAAGACAAACGCTTAATGCCACTAAATTGCATATAATCTAAAATTAAATTTATCTGTTCAGTGTTTTGGGCAGTGAACAGTGAGACACATATTGCCAGATATGGTGAATGACCCAGGTCACTCACACTAACATTTGTCTCATTAAAAATAGTGCTAGGCCCACAAAAAAGAAAAAATCCTGCACATGTATGAATGGCCTGAATCACAAATTAAGAAAAAAGATGCAGACTCGGAAATTTTCCTCACTGCATGCTTTTTGTCTGCTACTACAACAAACAATCTTCGCAAAAATTCTAATGTTTAAGACACACAATAATAAGTGTTCATTTGAAATACAGACTGAAGGAAAGCAGGAGAAAGTACTACAATAATAAAGAAAACAAAACAAGCAATAAAGCAAGAGCAATTAAAGAAACTAACAAAACCATAGAAAAGCTCCCCAGGAAGTGTACTAGATATTAATAAACTCTTGGCTCTTTCCCTATTCATGAAAAGGCATGATTATTTTTAAGGAAAGCCACTGCCAAGACCATTGTCTTCACAGTGAACTCCCCTTAAAAATGACATCTGCCACGAAAATTGGCATCTAAAGTGCACTGACCTGGGTGCACTCAAAATTGCACTTTTCTGAAAAATAAAAAATCAGCATGAGTGTGACACAACTTTTCAAGGTAAAATCAATCAAGGAACACATTGCAAGTAACGAAAATGTGAAATTATAAATTATTTTTGGTATTTTTTACCTTGTTTTTGGAGTCTTCAAAGTTGCTAAATCTGAAAATTACTGCATGATATCTGACTTTCAATGAATTTTTACACCCATAAATATTCATCCAAATACTTAATCCTTTGGTATACAGACAGCCAGACACCCAGACAGTATCCACAAAAAAATTCAGACAGAAATCTTAATCTTAAATGGTTATTCCATGAGATTAAAATTTCCAAAAATTGCTTGTAATCTGGTTAACTGCATTGCATGACACGGAGTGAGCCTTTGTGGGAAGGGGGTGCCCTGGTATGCCTCTTTGGTCTTATTGTTCTATTCTGCCAGCCAAGTTCAGAGTCCTCAAAGGCCATGAAGGCCTTCCTGTGGAACAATGAAAATCACACATTTGAGTCCACTGGGGTAGACCTTTGTCCATGTGAACTTTCATGAATTTTGTTCAAACCAACACTGAAATAATAGAATCTATTGTCATTTATTAAAATAGTGAAAAAACTTCTATTCTTGTATTATCATCCAAAACACCACTCTTCGCTTCGCTCATGGTGGGTTTTCTAGGATGATAATACACTCATAGTCGTGATTTCACTATTTCATAATAGTCTACAACTGGTAATATTATAACTGATACTGTCATACTGTCCCCTTGACATTTGTATATTCATGTATCCGCCACCTTTTCTTTTTCTGTCATAAGATCTTCGACATCTGCATAGTCCCAACATTGTGCCAGAGAAACAAAAGGAAGTTTCTGATACGACAAAAATTCTTATTAATTTTTGCACAAAGAAGAAGATGGATGGAGAAATGATCCTTACCGTGGAGTTTCAGGGTTTAAACAATGAATTTTAGAATAAACATTAAATATTGTCAACCATACATTGTTTAGGACATCTGTGGTATTTGTTACAACGCTTGTTAGTACTTCTCTTTTGTGCATTTATCAAAAATCTTTTCTTTTCTTAAAAGTCAATCATATTCTAGCGAATATGAATTATGAATTGGGTTTTTAAGTCGCTTTGTAATTTCGTGAAAATCATAGCTACAATCGTTTTATCATACTAGATTTCCATCAATCTCCTTATCTATGTGGTATCTTTGATTTTGAATTTACCCAAGACGGGGCAAGTTCAAAGACTATAATATAGCACATTCTTTCAATGTCCAGGTTTAACCTCGACATTCTCGAGGTATCTCTAAGATTTTAAATTGTCAATACATCAGTCAGATTACATCCTGGGGATATAGCGTAATAGCAATATTGTCATTTCTTCATTTACGTGTTCCAATATGAGCAGTTTAGTAAATATTGTTGACAGCTGAAGTCAACTTTTATTTCATCACCAAGATTCAAGCCACTATCTATCTATCTATCTATCTATCTATCTATCTATCTGTGCTATTGGCTGCAACGAGTCATTAGATATGAAAGTCTTTGCTCCTTAATTTCTTTTATTGTTGATTGTAATTACGGTAGTGGATTACAGATGATGTTCCCCATACTTTAAAAAACCTTCAAATAGGTCCAAATGTACAATTTTTTAGCGGGCATGTTTCTTCTCCATCTGCGTGTGTCTGTACAACCCCTTCCCGGGTAAAGTTCCCTAGACACAGAAGGGGAAATGAAAGGAATCATAAAAGTCCGTTATGAACTTTGAAAAAGAAGGTCCTCTACTGTTATCAGTAA
The DNA here is from genome assembly GCA_038406175.1 of Haplosyllis leylae. Lineage (NCBI taxonomy): Eukaryota > Metazoa > Annelida > Polychaeta > Phyllodocida > Syllidae > Haplosyllis > Haplosyllis leylae. The sequence goes on along the minus strand of JBCAUG010734876.1, from coordinate 3,001 downwards.
GTGCAATCAATGAAATTGCAATGGAGCTTGTTCAGGCATGACAGCCCAATGCTTCCATCAGTCACACATTTGCACTGAAAATTTGATTCCAAAAATAACATTGCGTCTATGGGCCAATTTCCTCAACTGAAGGACTGGTCAACGCTATCGCAATAGCTCAACTAATCGCTGGTGTAAATATACCACAAACTTTTTGCTTTCTTCATCGCTTTTGCTCGGTGTGAACATGCCTTAACTCGGAATAAACAAAAGTGCTAGACAGCGAACAGATTTTTTAAAAATACGAATTTAAAAATTAAAAAGAAATTAAACTCACGACTCTGGGATTGAGGATGAACTCCATCTGTTTGCAGAACTTGTTTCTAATGGACGTTTTAAACTCGAATTTATCTCTGTAGTTCTCCATGACAGCGTCCATGGTATCCTTGGCAACACCCTTACAGTCTATATTCAGTTTGGCGATGACCTGTTCGTACTTCCGCCGGAAGTCCTTAACGTCTTTGGAGAAGTCTTTCAGTTCCTTCTTCTGTTCGTCTGAAACAAAGAAATTCTTCTTTTTGAATTTTTAAAATAAGTAAACAAGAAAGTCCTCCTGCGTAACGCAAGAGCCATACCGCTCGCTGCGTAGCAAGTGCTCGCTCTGCTGCTCTATCCGGGGGGAGGGGTACCCTGACCTGGACCTGGCCGGGGAGAGGGGGATATGATACTGTACGGGGGGTACAGTTCGGGGTATGGGTATGGTATGGGGAGTATGGTACTGTACGGGGGGGTACAGTACTGTACGAGGGGGTGTGGTATGGGGGGAACCCTGTGACCGGGGGGAAGTATGGTATGGTATGGGGGGATGGTACGGGCTACAGTAAGGGAGGGGAGGGGTAGGGGTATGGTATGGGGAAGGGGAGGGGAGGGGAGGGGAAGAGTACCCTGACCTGGACCTGGCTTGGGGGAGGGGGGTACAGTACGGTATGGGCAGGGGAAGGGGTTAAGGTACAGGCAGGGGGAGGGGTACCCTGACCTGGACCTGGTCGGGGGGAGGTATGGTATGGTATAGTACTGGGGGGTGGGGAGGGGGATTGGAGGGGAGAGGGGAGGGTCCCCTGACCTGAATCTGGCTGGGGGGAGGGAAGGTACCCCCCACTTGTGGACAGACATACTCAAAAAACACGAATAGTCTCTTATTGAAGTTTTTAGAACCAGTGTGAGAATACCAGAAAGAGGGAATCTAGGTGATCGGTCCCACCCACTGCTAAGCCCTGACCTTTACTTTATGGGTTAACATGGTGGAAACATTCCTTAGATTCATTTTTGAAAATACACCTATAGTATCAATCTCTGATTGGTCACGATGGCAGGCAATAACTTTTCCCACTTACCTTTCCAAGTAAAAGTGGAAAATTGTCTTCGATCATCGTAGCTGGTTTCAGCCCTTCTGATGTCCAGGGAGGTATCTTACCTGTTAAGTCTTTGATCTTCATGCTTGTTTCCAGCAGATGTTCAGCCCTTCTGATGTCCAAGTACTGTTGCTCAAACTGCAGGAGATGGTTTTGCCATTTTGCTCGGAATACGTAGTCAGCAGTGGGAGTCAAGTCAAACTAGACGATTAGAAATTAATAAAAATAATACATGTACGTATACCCATTTTGTGAGTGACATCGCATTTACTATCGCATTCGCTATATTCGTCTTGTGTAAATATGCCTTAGATAAGTTTTGTACAGATGTCTCCACATAAAACTTACCTGTACGGGTGTGTCAACATTAATCTTACCTGTACAGGTGAGTCAAGATTAAATTTACCTGTACAGGTGTGTCAACAAAAGACTTATCTGTACAGGTGTTGACATTAAACTTACCTGTACAGCTGTGTCAACATTAAGCTTACCTGTACAGGTGTGTTGATATTAAACTTACCTGTACAGGTGTGTAACATTAAAGTTACCTGTACAGGAGTTGCAACATTAAACTTACTTGTGCAGGTGTGCCAACATTAAACTTACCTGTGCAGGTATATCAACATTAAGCTTACCTGTACAGGTGTGTCAACATTAAACTTACCTGTACAGGTGTGTAACATTAAACTTACCTGTACAGGTGTGTAACATTAAACTTACCTGTACAGGTGTGTCAACATCAAACTTACCTGTACAGGAGTTGCAACATTAAACTTACCTGTACAGGTATGTCAACATAAAACTTACCTGTACAGGTATGTCAACATCAAACATACCTGTACAGGTGCGTCAACATAAAACTGACCTATACAGGTGTATCAACATCAAACATACCTGTACAGGTGTGTCAACATTAAACTTACCTGTACAGGTGTGTCAACATAAAACTTACCTGTACAGGTGTCAACATAAAACTTACCTATACAGGTGTATCAACATCAAACATACCTGTACAGGTGTGTCAACATTAAACTTACTTGTACAGGTGTGTCAACATATAACTTACCTGTACAGGTGTGTCAACATTAAACTTACCTGTACAGGTGTGTCGACGTTTCTCTTCTTCTTCATCACACCTGGACATGACGCCAGGTATTCGACCACGCCCTCCCAGGTGGTAGGTAACTTAGTGATGGTATCATCGGAACAGAAACAATCCACCTTCACCTGTAATATTAATGAACAGAATGCATCACATACACATTTTGGCGGAAGAACACTCAATTCCGTAAGTAGTTCATTAGGAGATTTCTTTTGAATTAGAATAAAGAAATCATGTGCAAACAGGCCAATTAAATCCCCTGTTTCACACCTTTGCAGATTTAGTGAATAGGGGGTTGTACGCGGCAGACCACTGATTCGAGATTTTTATGATAAGATCACATTTACATTTTAAGCCTGAATTTGCATAAAGAAGTTCAAAACATTTTAAAAAGTTGCCTCCAGTGGGATTTGAACTCACAACACTGACCGTCATTGGATCTAAGGTTGAATACTTATCCAGATAGGCCACAGAGGCCTGTGCTACTTGTCAGACCTTTAACTGAAGT
>JBCAUG010734865.1:0-11785 GCA_038406175.1 Haplosyllis leylae | reverse complement strand
ACTGATATTAAAAGCTTTGAAAATAAAACCATGAAACCAATGAATATTTACAATTATGTTTTTATTTATGTTGAACATATTGAACAATTGCAAGCAAAAATATATACATAGTAATGGTACACATGTCAAACATGTCGAACAATTTCAAACATATATTTATACATTTTAACAGTACATATGTCGAACATGTCGGACAGTTACTCTTGTGAAGAAAACAATGGCTCAGAGTCCCCTGAGCTTGATGACTCTAGTGAACTAACTTCACTGTTATTCATGTCCATCACTTTGCCAATAGCATCATCTAACTTAATTCTTTTTTGTGGTCTTCCTCATCCTCATCCTCAGATTCTTCTTCTGTATCATTCTCTGTATGAACAAGTTCAATAACATCCTCATCCATCATCAGCTAGGCTACAGGTGCCTCTGGTTCACTAGCCACATAATCATCAAACTCCACATCACCCAACCAGTTCTGGACTCTTCTCCACACCTCTGGGGCTGGGGCAACAGGTGGCTCCTTGGGTTGAGGTTCAGGATCTACTCCATGATGTTTGAAGTCTGCTTTACAAAAGCAATTCTGGATAATTGTAGAAGAGGTTTCTCTCCATGCACCAGCAACTAGCTTTGTTGCTGCAACTATGTCCAACTTCATGAGAAGGGCAAAGGCATCCTTGCCATTTGCTGTACATACCATGTACGGCAAAGGCATCCTTGCCATTTGCTGTACATACCATGTACCTCTCTGTTAGTTTTGTCTTGTATCTCCTTTAGGCAGAAAGAATGATACCTTGGTCAAGGGGCTGTACAATCAAGGTAGTATTGGGTGGCAACAGGAGGAACTTAATGTTGGAGTATACCTGGTCTGTGACCTTGTGGCTTGATGTGTTGTCACACACTTACAGTACATGGCAGCCTGCCCTCCTCATTTGATTGTTAAATTTGGTCATAATTTGATGGTATATATCAGACATCATCCAAGCCTTCTTTAATGCATACAAGTCAACAGCCATGTCTTTCACTCTCATTTTGTACTTCTGTTGGACACTACAAGGGTTCTTAGCTTTACCTATAACAGACAGCTTTCTGTGGTTAGATCCATTCATGTTTATGATCATAAGTAATGTTACTCTGTCCTTAAGTTTCATGGAACCAGCAGGCTTGTCATCAGCAAAGCAGTACATTCTGTGTGGAAGACACTTGTAGAACAAAGCTGTTTCATCACCATTGTAGATATCTTTGGGTGTGTAGCCTTTGAGTGCAGGAATAAGTACAGTTTCTTTCGAGATTTCCAGCTCCTCTGCAGGGGCTGCCAACTCTTTGCTACCACAGATAGTCTTGTTGACTATGCCATATCTCTATGTCCACCAGTGGATAAACGAACCATATCCTTCCCAATTTTCATGCCCAAACTGCTTGGCAAAGCTGAAAATATAGAAATATAGCTGAACTCATGTCGAACATGTCGAACAAATTGAATACAGTTATATATTACCTATTACAGTTAACATTAACATACGTCAAACATGTCAGACAAATTGGATACAGTTATATATTACATATTATGGTTAACATTAACATGTGTCAGACATGTCAGACAAATTGAATACAGTTATATATAACATATTATGTTTAACATTAATGTATGTCAAACATGTTGAACACATTAAAATACTTACTACATAGCCTTTTGAATGAGCGCTTGTTTGCTGAGAGGTGGGGCATGAGGCTTAGATCTCATGTCACAAAACCAAATGTGCATGTCCTCTTGACCTGTGGTAGGAATAATTCACGGTTTGTAATTCACTTTGTATTGAGTACTTTGCCTGCATCTACCATCTCCTTTAACTTACTCTTCTGCTTCTTCCAAGTGGAAAGTGTAGACTGACTCAAATTGAACTCTTTGCATAGCTCTACAGCTTTTATGCCATGTTCTAATTTGTTTAAAATATCAATTTTTTCTTTAAGTGTAAATCGTTATGTTGAAGTTTTGGCTTAGAGGAAGACATCATGTAGGTTGTCATGTATTAAAGGATACAGAGGTGTGAGGTGATATTTATAGAGGATGGAAGTTTGTTTAAATTAAGGGGTTTCTTTTTGATCTTGAAGCTGTCCACAAAGCTGACATGCTTAATAGTTTATACAGCTGTTTTCAACAGGGAGCTCATGCAAGAGAAGGTTTTGAGTTACATGCTACACTATGTTGTGGCTTCATGAGAAAGTAGTTTTAAGTATGTTTCAAAGGATGTCAAACATGTCAAACAAAAACAACACATTTTAATGGCTTTCATTGAATACATTTATTTATAATGTTGAACATGTTGGACAACCACTAAGGTACATGAAAGGATGCTATATTGTAATCTGAACTAGGTCACATTCTAATTCAAACAGATAATCTGAATAAGCCATAATCCAAAAGAGATAATTTGAACTAAGTCCTAAATCAAAGTAACTCCTAATTTAAAGTTTCTTCAAAAGTTTGAATTACAGGCACAACTGTAATTCGAAAATTCGCTTAATTCGAAGGGAAAAGCTTGCATTTATGCACTTCGATTTAACCGGATCTAACCTGTATAAGGGTTCAATTAGGCAAAACCTAGCTCGCAAAGTGCCGCTTGAATGCCAGGATGTGCATCTGGTTTGGTGCGTCCCTTGGCAAAAGTGGTGATGATTTTTTACCCATTTAAAGTGCAAATTTCTCCTCATAAGACACTGACTGAAATATTGGACTGCAGCAATGGCTTACCAGTCACACAGTGATTGACTATTTTTCAGTACTTTTGTAACAATAATTTCTAGTCTCACTTTGCTCAGCATGCCTTTTTAAGTTACATAATCAGAGAGGACGACGTTTTCAAAATAGATTTTTTTCAAAAAAAGCAAATTTGCAAAGTGTATAATAAACTGAAACAAATCTCAAATTAATTAAAGTACAATTACAATTTTATTAATTTATGGTTTTCAACTAAATGTCAGAAATGAGAGAAAATATCTGTAGATTTGAGCATTTAAAAAATGCTTGGTTACTTTTGGCCTCTGAAGCTATGGCCCTTCTTAGCAAAACCCTGGACTCGCGTTATATCTGAAAATACCCAATTTTCATGACTTTAATGATCACACCACACAGAGTATGGTGTGGATGCGAGGGAGCTTCACTCCCTTTGAACCCCACTACTTATTTTGTTGGAAAACACATGGGTTTTGAACTCAATTTTATTGCAGCTTTTAACCGTCTCTTTTGAACTTTCAGTCTCAGCTACACAGCAATGGTTGGCACTGCTGCGGGTCCATCTATGTGCAATGAGCCACCCAGTGAAACTTTAACTGCCAGATATATTTATTTAGAATTGTTATTGTCACAGTATCACAATAATTCCAGAACTTGTGTAATTTGACCAAGTGTATTTATCAAATTCTTGCATATTCTAGCAGCTTCCATTGCAGCAGTATGTAACCAAGGGCCTCTGCCCAGTCAATCAGTTGTCATTTAGACTGGATTCTGTACACATCAAGACGTTGGGTAAAGAGCAACTCAACTGCCTCTGTTGTCATTCATGATACAGTCACCACATCGTAAACCCATATCAGGACAGTTATCCTTTTCATTCTGGCAGTTTTTGGACTTGTGGCAGTTACTCTGGACGGCATCAGGGTAGTTGAAGCAATAATAGACGACAATACCTTTCGATGCGCTGGTGAAATTAATATTATAGGGTCTGCCTTTCGGATGATGCTCAGTTTGTGCCTTTCCATGTTTGTATTGTTACATCACAAGGTATGCAAATCTTGCGCTTATTGTGGCTATTTGATTAATATAATATCTAAGAGAACGCTTTTCTGTGAAAATGATAACTAGATAGCTATATAACCAAAGTAAAAAAAATTCTTCATGCTTTTAATGACATATTTCTTCAGATTATTATTAACACAAATGTAGCAGCTTTGAAATGGGGATTTTTGCATTTAATTGCAACGATGTTGGCGGATTACATCAACATGATAATATTTGAAGCATATGAAGGTTTCGTACACGGTGGGGACAGTCATTCTGAAAACAACCATGGTAACGATACCACACAGGTTCCACATTTTGACATGAGCCATCATATTCAGAAACGTGCAAGTAGTTGTAAGTATACAGTTTTATTCAATCCAACGGAAAACCTGTCAGTATTCAGATGTACTATTTTGGTATTTGTAAATTTTGAATTCGTTTCACGAACCACGGTTTTGTTAGCTCAAGAAATCACCAGTAGTAATTCAAAACTAAACCATGCACTTGCTGCCTTTTGGGAGTATGGCCGCAACTTGGGAAAACAATAATAGGCACCCGTGGAAAATTTTGCTTCAGTTCAAATTTGCGCGAAATCCTAGAAAACAATTGTAATTGGCCAACAATACCACCTTTCTACTCAAGGCATACCATCTGCATAACTCACAGATAAAAAAACACCTAAAATAGACAGATTTTTTCTTTTCATTTGAAATTGACATGACCTTGGCATTAAGTCTAAGCAGGAACAAAAGTATGGAACATAATTCAAATGTAGTATCCTGGCAATATTAAGCGGTGTTCACACCAAGTGTCGTTAGCATCAAAGCATTGTTGCTTGGAGGGGCTGCACTGATTCAAGCTTGTACTATTCACACCAAACTTCGTAGCAGTAACCACGTATTATAGCTGATTCTTGAAAGTGGATTCCAAGGTATCAATGCTGATGCTGAGTGTGAACACAGTTTTACCCAATGTGATGCAAGATATCGCTGTTAAACAAAGGAGACCTTTACAATGCATTCATAATTCATATTTTTTACAAACGCTGCTGCCTTGAGAGGATAGATTCACCCGTATCAAATTGATTGAAGCATTTATATTTCAGTCAAGTCCTCAAAATATGTTTCACATGTCTAGTCATTTTTTCGTGATAATTTTTTCTAATTAATGTTTTTTTTCAGCATCGTGTGTATATGATCCGACTCTCCTCAGTGCCAAACTGACACCTTATATGTTACCTTTCATCATAGAGTTTGTACTAATAGGAGCTGCAACACTTTACAAAATCATGAACCAAATAGGTATGCCTGTTACGCAAGAGCTGCTTGATGTAAAGTATATTTCAATAGTCGAAAAACTGAAGTTGATGGCGAGAAGAACAATTATGCCAAATGTAATTGGTTGGACAACCCTGCTCGCCACCACAGCTGGGACAATTTACATTATCTACACAAATGAGAATGACGAAGCTACCAACAAAGAAGAAGAAATTGCAGCCTATGTTTTCTTTTCCATGCAAATGATACTAAATGTAATAGGTATTATTACAATATTGTTCATACTATTCTGGAAAATCGATGCACCATTTATTGGTCACGCTCATAGCACAGTGGACCAAGCTGTTTTAATTGTGACGCTCTTTGGGTTCTATCTTCTCCTAGGCTTTAACTTCTTGCCTAATGTAGAATCATTCAACGAGACAAACTTTTTAGGCACTTTGGCCAAAATGGGAACATTTGAGAACATTTTCAACTACATACAAGGTTCCATGCAATTTCTCTTCATAATGGACGCCATGAGACGAGGGCCTCAACCAATATGGCTGAAGAACAACATCTCACCCTCCATTTTCGTTGCGATACTCTTCCATGTCAATTTGGGTTTGTGGGTGATATCATCATTTTTGCTCAAGGAGACGTCACAAAACAGCCTAATGGTGGACTATTACGGGTCTTTAACCTGGAATATTGTGTTGTATGTAACTCTTCCGCTAGCAATATTCTTTAGATTCCACTCTACGATCTGCATCGTGGATGTTTTAGTCGATATTTGGATGCCGGACAAATTAAGCAAAGATTAACAGCTCAGCTATCAACGTGTCTGAACTGTGTAAATACTAGCGAAAAAAACATGTATTTAAGTGAATAGAATCAGTGCTACTTCCTTACATAATGAGTACAGTGTATTAGATTCGCTTTTTTATAGATAATGAACAAGCGCCGTGAATTATAAACCTAATAAAAACTTCTTTTCAAACCGTTGTTCATTGTCACACTTTTTCCTGATCCAGATTCCTGATCTAGTTGCTTTCCGTAAAGAAAGGTATGCCAAATCGAAATCTAATTAGTCTCCGCAAAGGAGACTATCTGGGATGCACAAAACTGAAGTGGGAGAGAAAACCCTCTTTAAAAAAGCTGGTAAAAGCCCCCCAACCCCCCCCCCCCCCCCACATTGGAGAAAGTAGAGAAGCCCAAAAATTACTGCACCTTGCCACCCCAAGGGAAAGTACAGAAGTCCCATAACTGCCGTGCTATGCCGGGAACGTGCCATTGCGGTGATTATGTTGTTTACCGGTATGTTTCCATCTCCGTTGGCGGATCCAATGGCACGCAGGGATGCGTACCCCTCCCCACCTCCCCACCATAATTTCTTAATTTTCACGCATTTAGGGAGAAAAATTGGTCAACAGGTTGGCGCCCTCCCCTCATTTGGGGTTTGGCGCCCCCTCCAGTCTGGGGAATCCTGGATCCGCTACTGATCTCGTTTTTAGATGTGATAGATGTTGCGTCCTTTGATCTGTAAAGCCGTCTTCAAGAAATTTAGCCAGTGTTTCATTGCACAAGAAGTGATCTGTATAAAAATGACCTTAAGATACCCGACGTATCTGAAGGACTTTTTTAAAGGGGAGGATGCCTTTTGTTATCGTTAAAGTGAGACGTGACGTGCTGAATCTCAGTTGAATTTTACAACGTGCCAGTTTCCTCAATTCACTTTTAAAAAAGTCCCCCAAATAACAAAGTTATAATTCTAAAGTTTAAGCGACGAAACGGACAGGATGCAGATCAGGATAATTTTGGAATACGGTAGCACCGCTGGTTGAGAGGAAAATTTTAGTACATTTGTAGACAATGTTCACTTGGACAAAAGCTTTAGGCATTGTCTGTCATTCTGCTCACAAGGAGGTGGGATGGTCTGACCCAATTGCATCTTGGGATAGGGAACCCCTCCTTGCCCCCATCCCCAGTCCCATTGCATTAGAGTATATATTAGCATAAGGCAGTTGACCTTTGTCTGAATGGCTAATGTAGGCAAAATGTTTTCACATATTTCAGAAATGCGCAAATGTTGACCTGTTTGAGAAGACTATATTTCCTAACAACCATATTACAGACAATTGGAGATCACTGTACTGCACTGGGAAATGTTCCAGAGATTTTCTTGGATTGATCTCTACAACTCAATTTACGAGACAAAGTTAATATTTCGCAATATCCCCTCTTTTGGGAGCTTTTAGTACTTTAAGTGAATAGAATTAAAAATTAATTCACCAATTCATGCTATTTTTACAAATGTAACATTGTAATATTGCTATTTTTTCAGAACACAGCATCTCATTTGTATGGACTATCCATACCTTTTTTATTTATTTGCTGTGGGTTTTCTACAAACGGAGGTACGAAACCATAGATTCTCAATCCGAATACAACAGCAGCCCATGTGTACTCAAAGCGTTTGACCATGGTACCAACCCACCAATTGGTTCCATAAACATGGACTACCTGGTAGGCTATCAAAGCATGAGTTTTTGCACCTGAAGTGAGTGTTACATCACTTTGGACAACAGTGCCTTTACTTTGTTATCCTGAGGGTATCAATCCTTTCTTGCAATCTTGGAATTTAGAAATAGTAATACATTTTCTCTGGTGTAATCGTATTTCTGTTTTTTACCACTTGCGGCTTTATGCGTGCCTTTTAAGTAGCTCAAGTCCACCTGCCTGGACGAAACGAATCCATTAAAAGAATTTTGACACATGAAGGCTACTCCAAACTTTCTTTATAAATGAACTGAAACATTCGTGGGATGAAATTCGCAAATTCTGTGCAAAAACAAAAAATACCGAAACATTTTTAAATGTCGAAACCAGTTAACACCAAGCTATTTTCCTTCAGAAAGACTAGCTTGAGGACTAATTGTAAAAAGTGTCAATTTGTCTTCGCTTTCAGTATTTGGAAGATGCAGTCTAGAAATGGATGGTGTACGATTAATGAAATGCATTGCCAAAAGTGACACCGTGGATTGTGTTAGAGACATTTTTGTAATTCCGACAGTGCTTAGATTCGCACTCAGTATCGTTCAAATTGCTTTTACTGTGGGGACATATCAGCGTATGTCCAATTGTCTTATTGCACTTTAGGGTTGCAACGCAAGTAGTGCATTCACGACTTGATGACAAATTGTGCTGCTCCTATTTTGGATGACATTGACAAAATAATGCAATAAAATGCTTATCGTTTCATTATCGTTGTCGTCCAGAATGAAAAAAAAAACATCAAATGTTGTTGTCGTTTTGTGCGAACGGTCCGAAGTTGGTTGAGCAATAGCGTCATCAATGGGTACATACTGAGGAATAGGTAGAGTCGCCATTGTTGTCATTCTAGTTTTTCCGTAATTACCGGTACACAAAGTGTTTTAATACATAATAATTAATTAGAAGATTAAGTATAAGTTTCCAACAAACGTATGAGTGCCTGTAATAGATATGAGAAAGGAAATAAAAGGAAGGAAGTTGATGGTAGGAAAAACTCGAATTCTTCGGTGGTTTTGCAAACAGAACAAAATTGGCAATATTGGCATCAAATACTTTCCCTTGTGGAAACAAATATCAAAACATGTTACCTGTGGTGAGGATTGAACTGGTACCTCTGCTGTTTTAGTCAGATGTTCCACTTTTTGAGTTAACCAGACATATGCTAGTTACAGAATTTTTAAACTGTTTTTGTTCTTGCACCACTTGATTCTTGGACTTAGATGATTTAGTTAGAATCGACAGAGGACGACTGTGTACATACCAAGTGAGCTCAGAAAGTATAGTATCAGACCAGAATGGCAGTGGTCCCCAGTTCAATCCTCACCAGAGCTCTAGTTGTTGAAATTTATGTATTCACGTCGCAAAGTCACTGATGCCAATCAAAGATGACAGTATTCCTAATTTCGTCTGTTTGTTGAAACCCAAATTGCTGAGAAGCAGTGTGAACGGATTGCCAGGCGAATGAAGCAAAACGTCTTCTTCCATCCAAATTTAACAAATTTACATGCGTATATTTGGTCTAAATGGACAACTCCAGATTCAGTTGATGTGTAACAAGCAATGAAGTTGATTATAGGTGAAATAAATGAAAACATACCTGTCTTGAAGAGAGGTTTCTATCATCTAATAACTACGAACTTGTGCAACTGGCCTTCCATTGTGAACACTGGTCCTCGATGCCCACGAAAGTTTCTATCAGCAGACTATAGAGAACATAAGAACAATTCTCATCAATCTGATAATATTTCAAACACCAAATCATCCAATACTATCCAGAAAGAAGCAAGTAGGTCATGATTAGAACCTTTAAAAGCTTTCACCTTTAAAAGCCCAACCTTCCCTAACAAAAGATGAATACAACTGCCGCGTCTTGACTACACACCTTTTCCAATCGAGTTTTTCCTTTATTATGCAACGTGGACAATAGACGTTTACATAAAAGATAGCAATTATATTTCAGAAAAAAATACTTCCAGTGAGAATTGAGTCAGGGACCTCTTAGATTTTACTCTGATGCCTTCCTGACTGAGCTAACTTTGCATTAGTTGTAAGACTAAAACTTAAGATCCTCATGTAGATATGCTCTATTTATTTTAGCTGAATCAATGGAGTCCAAAAGTCAATTCAAAGAGGTCTCTGGCTCAATTCTTACTGGAGATAACTATTTTGCTGAATTTATTTTACTCTTCCCTGTGTAAGCCTTTGTTGCCAACATTGCCTATTCTGTTTAACTATGGAAAAATTCGAATGAAATGAGCCTGATCAATTATTTTAAAATACTACGAAACTTCCAATTAAAAGAACGGTGTTTTGATTAAGAACAAATTTGTAAAAAAAAAAAAAAGGGGGGGGGGAATTCGGACAAACCAAAAACTTTTCAGCTCATTAGAAAATTACGATAAATTATGATTTTTGCTTCCAGCTGGTGCCCTACTTATGTGGGCTTGCGCACGGCTTGTAGTGAATGTGAGGGCTTCTCGTCATGAAGAGATCTTGCGGCGGTGCTGGTGGGGGTGCTTTAGTCCCCTACCTACCTGGCTGGATCGAGACGGAGGAGATAGGTGGGATCCCCGACCTAGCTCAACGGGTGGACAGTGGGATTGGGGGAAAGCAGTGTGGGTGACCTATCTACCTGACATGGTACACCCACACCCCCCCCCCCCCCCCGTGAGGAGTCGGACAGAAAGAGTTAAAACATTACCTTCGCCCGCCCTACGTTTGTGGACGGTAATAAAGTTAATTTAAGGTAATTCAAAATGCATGAAGAGAGGTCTCAGAACCGTTATACACAGATTCATGAAAATCCAACAATTTGTGAGATATATCTGTAATAGACAAAGTGTGACTAATCTAGCGATGATCTCTCGTGTATCCCTCCCAAATTCTCATCCATATTGTGGAAATATGTCTCTGATGATGCACATTGTATAGATCTACATGTATTCAAAAGAATTCAAATTTGAGAAAAATGGACTTTTCCAGAGTTGTATTTGTCTCCTTATGTTTTGTTCAGGGATCGCGAACGAGCCACCAAAGTGATTTTTCACTCCTTTTAACTGAATTGGTTCTTTAACAGTTTCCCTTGTTCATCGAATTCTTCCTCATGTGCACTATCTACAAGTGGGATTTCCTTCCTGTGCACTGTCAAAAAGAGAGGAATTCATTGTTGTCATGTGATTTACCGAGTACTAGCGGCAGGTGATAAACATGCAGGTCTCCTCGGGGTCACATGTGGCTGTTGTTTATATTAAATGCCTTATTTTCTGTATCCTTATTTGCAGAGGTAGTATAAGTTGAAAATTGACGAATATTCAAAAGAATAAGTAGAAGTACAGTACTATTTTACAATCCTTTATTTTAAGACACACACAAACAACGATCCACACTGTAAAAGGTTAAGCTGAGACTGAAGTTAAGTGATCTGCTATTGGAAATTCTAAAGGAGCGTGCATGCACGTCGTTGATCTAACTCTTTCTATGTCTGCGTTGTGTACAAAATCTATGACGAAGTGACGTAATTTAGTCACTCGGCAACGGTGTCGTGACAACAAAAACCGTTTACAACGAAAGAATCACAATCGAAAAAATTGTAAACGCAACTGGTGCAAGCAAAAATAACAAAATGGTTCTGAAGTGGTTGAAACAGAAGCTGAAGAAATCGTCCCCACGCACGGTAATATTTTAAATATTTTCAATAAATTGAGAAATTGATGTGTATCCCATTGTCACTCTAAATTACCCTGATCATCCACTTTATTGGTGGCTCGTTAGAGTCACCTTAGTGGTTGATTGATGGTTTTTGTCTAACCACTATATGTTGTAATCGAATTTTTTTTTTTTGCACAGGTGGTGGGGACCTTAAAACCTAGTATAGAATGCGCTTCGCTCCCCTTCACCTCCCTTTGCTCCCCTTCACCCCCCCCCCCCCTTGCTCCCTCTGCCCCTTCGCTCCCCTTCTCCCCCTTTGCTCCCCCTTTGCTCCTCTACCCTCAATAGGACAATGGTTCTATTTGCAGGTGGTGGGGACATCTAACCACTATATGTTGTAATCAAAATTTTTTTTGGTGGCTTGTTAGTCACATTAGTGGTTGACTGGCTGTTTTTGCCCCAAAATTTTGGGCCCATGGTGGGGACCTACAAAGGCCTTTTGCGGCTCAGTGAGTGTACATGGGGTGAGGATTCTACTTGGAGGTGGTGGGGA
>JBCAUG010734864.1:0-26297 GCA_038406175.1 Haplosyllis leylae | reverse complement strand
CTGACAAACAGGACTCAAACTATTACCTTCCCCCATCCTTCGGATGGCGGGCGGTAATAATGCAATTTGTTGTTGACTCAGGCTAACAGTTTCAACGACAATATGCGTTTGGTGGCCGCCATCCTAGTAGCGGCTTTGTACCCGAATGTGGTTCAGGTTATGAGACCAGAAACGAAGTTCAAGCAAACCGGAACAGGTAGGTGTCAGAATTTAAGATAATTGTACTGAATTGAAAGATATAAATGTTCAGGCTCTGATATTAACAGTGGTGGCTCCAGGATTTCCCAGGGGAGGGACACCAACCTATTATTTGGCCATTTTTTCCCCAGAAATTGCATGAAAATGAAGAATTTTGGCTGGGGGCGTCCCTTGCGCCTCCTGGATCTGCCAATGATTTACATGCATAATATATTGTTATTTAGGATCAGTACATAAAGGAACGAAGATGGAAGAATTGAGATTCGTCACAAAGACTGATGGAAAGGTAATGACGGTTTTCCACGAATGTGTGTTTTGATGGCATTCAAGACCCCGAAAATCGTTCTGATGAAAATATATCAAAGCAGACTCATATTTGCTAGTTTTGGATCTCACAAGGCTATATTTCACTGAACATTTATTTTCTACATCTATTTATAAATACAATCGGACGTTTCCTTTCATCTAATGAAAAAAATCATAACTTATTAATAATAATTTTATTTTGTTTAAGTAAATGTGTTGAAAAGTACTGTTTTTGCTGCAGGTCCACATTCATCCTTCATCAGTCAACTTCCAAGTCAATTACTACGAGTGTCCCTACCTGGTCTATCATGAAAAGGTGAAAACATCAAAGGTAAGCTATTCCTTATCTTAATAATCCTCAAAGGTTCACTCGATAGGAATTATTCACATGTACAGGGCGCAGGTATTTACTAAAGAGAGTGGGAGTAGCAAAGCTTTGTTTTCTTATGAAATTATCTTCTACATGTATCAGTTTTTTTCAGACATTTTTGTTTGTGCGTGTGTAGAAATAGGCTTAAAGATAGAAGATTCTGATTCTCTTAAAATTGAAGGCTAGTTGAACGGTTCGTGTTTCAATATTTACCATCTGCCTATGCGGATAGGTAATAATTTCAGTTGGGTCTGTCTGTGTGTCTGCCTGTTTGGGCTATAACTTTTAAACCGCCATAGCTAGGAATTTCATTTTTGATATACACATATATCTTGACCATATCTAAGTCAATTTTGAGTATCAAGGTCATTAGGTCAAGGTCAAATTAAAAAATTACAAATTTTACCTAACTGTTACTTCTATTTCATTAAAACTTACTTAAAAAGTCAAGGCCATTTGATGGTCAATGTCAAAGGTCACAGAATACCAGGTCAAATGAAAGGACATCAATTTTCTGTCTATTGTAAATGTTTTAGTGATCTATGTGCTATGCGGATGGTAAGCCTTCGACTGAAAGGCATTCTTGTTCTATCTAGGTTTACGTGCGAGATTGTACAATGGTTTCCGTTTATCCGTTGCTGCTTTTCGGAGGAGGCAACCTCACCATAGATTTATTCAAGAGTAACTTTGTCTTGTCCCTGGATGACGGTTGGATTCGTTTCATGGTTACTACGAAGGAGGTCAGTGCCAGTATTATGTTGAGCAATCAGGTCGCAGATTTAGGGGTATAGTTACACACCGTGCAGTTTAAAGCGTCTGGTAAAGTAGGGGAAAATAAGCCAAGAAATAAATATCCAGTGAGGCAACGTTTTCTAAGACTCCCTTTTTTATACCAAATAGGTGGCAGAATTAGTTCGGGACTTACGACAAGAATTGGACTTGTTGCTAGAAGACAAGATAGAAAATCCAGACATGGATTTAATAAGCTGTCCGCGAGGCAGCAAAATCATCGACACAATAGTGACACTAATAACTACCCAGTAATTTTATGTTGTGCCTACAGAAGCTCAAATATCAGTTTCGCTTAAGTTTGACACAGTAAACTATTTCTGTGGCTTTGGTTTTACAGTTTATTATGCAGCTATCGAATACCTTTCGTGTTGGTAATGTAAAGCTCATTGAAATGGTGTTTATGCAGGTCTTTTTCATGGTAATTAACCTTTGCTAGAACATTTATTGTGCCAAATGTGATCAATACTCACTTAATGAAATGCAAAGCAGTAGCTTGAAGTTCTGAGTACTTACAAAGTAACAAAGTTGTAATTCTATGAAAACAAATGTAGACAAAATTCATTTATTTATTTTGAATAAATAGCAAATATTGGGAGACATCAAAACGAGTCTTCTTATTTTTCCCAAAATGGCTACATTGGATTCCGCCTAGTTTGACATCGTTTGTTAACACATTAGATGCGCAGATTTCATTTACCAAAAAGATAATTCAAAGAAGAAATTTCACAAAAATTCCATTTATTCCAAAGATGTCAAAATAATTGTGAGAAGGTCCTTTTCAGGCAAAATTGATATTCCGAAAAATAAAATCAGAAGGGTGTGATCTCAATAATTCTTAGCTAAAATATTTGAGGATCCTTTCTAGCAGAGGTTGAGGTTAAGATACGACGCACCCAAAAACATAATCAACAGTGAAATCGAGTATGTTTAAAAGTATTCATTTTTCATAACATACTCGATTTCACTTTCAATTATGTTTTATGCTTTGGTACTGCAGGATACCAAACATACTCGATAGTTAAATCAAGTATGTTACGAAAAATGAATATTTTTAAACATACTCGATTTGATGTGTTATTGCGTTTTGATTAATGTGTTTGACGCTTCCTTCTCAGAATATATATTGATACTCTTGAGGTGGCTGCTTTCAACGAACTCCAAAGCGAAGTTATTATTTTCTTAATTACCTTCTTATTAGCGGATGACATGAGAGCGTTGCAAATTCAGGTCACCTGACAAACAAGACAGAAAACGTCTTGCAATTTATTTCTATATTGTACCTTCAGATCAATCTGTTCTCTAATTTCAAGCAATTTCGGAATGTAGCATTGGACTTCATTTCTGTATGCCATTTTTCCAATCGTGAAAGCCTAGAATCTGAAAAAAATTGTCGCAATGCTTATACAATTAGACTAGTTGTCCGGTATTTTCACTACTAGAGTTAATAAATGAAAGAAGGCACAAATAGAAAACCTTAAAATTCATAGAGGTTCCAAACACGATTTTTCCAAATTGTCCAAAATAAAGCATGATATCAAGCAAACATTTGTCCGTGGGAGGTGCAGTGAGGGAAAGGAGGGGAAGGGGTGCTCGCTCGGGATACCCCCTAGATCCTTCAGTGATTACTTTGGTTTTAATAGTTGTTGCGACGTGCCTGCAACTGCACCCAGTGCTACAAGGCCATGGAGTTCGAAAGCAAAGATATTTATGTCGTATAATAATTAGCTTTCTAACAGGTGTGTAGTGAAGGCTTCATTCTCATCATTATATGCTTCATATTTCTTCACAGCAATCTTTCGTAACAGTGCAATCTATTTAACTAGCGGATACCTTTTAGTCTGTGGTAATGAACAGATTCTTATATTCGAAAAAAATATTATCATCCTATTATCGATCTCAATTAAATATTTTACAACAGTTTTTTTCTGCCATCACGAAACGAAATAGAAAATATTAATCTGATGTTTTATTATAAATTTATGCTGAATTCATTGATGTTACCTTTGATGGACACATCAAAATGCTTATTGATGTCAAAGAAATGTCATAAAAGATAAGTATAAAGTTGCAAATGATAATTATGTACAGTATCACAACAACACAACATATAGTGGCTACTGGATATCAAAGTAATATTTGTATCATTAAATAATTGTCACGGAAATAGAGCTACCCAAGCAGAAATCATTAGGCCTGTGTACCTTCGCTTTCAAAACGGCGCATTGTTTGGTTCATTTACCATTACCATATTCATTGCGTGCCTTTTGTGTGGACAGTTAATCAAGTCCTACTTCAGGGGTGTCCGGTTATGATTGCTTGACAGTTTATTATTCGGAATGGAAATACACTTGTGCAAATGAAATCTTATACATGAATACAGGTGGGATTCAAATCCAGATCCTTCCTAATTGTCATGCAATGTTGTACTGAAAGCGACAATCGGGTTTTTCACGATACGCGTTTCTGTCAGATTATCTGACAGATCTCTACACAGGGAACAGCAAAAAAATTTCATCAAAAATTGTCCCCTGTTGGGATGTAACCCAGGACCCCTGGATCATCACTCTAATGCTCTATCAACTGAGCTAGGCAGGTATATGTTGAGCAGGAGATTTCTGAAGTGAGCTATGTTTCATGCACCACTTCACATGTTGGACTTTGATTATTTCTGGAATCAATAGAGTAAGACTTTGTATAGGCCATGAAGATTCAGGCTGGCAACTAAATGTTGACTTAGCTCAGTTAGTAGAGCATTGGCATGATGATCCAGAGGTCATGGGTTCAATCCCAACTGGTGGCAATTTTTTACGAATTTTTTTTTTGCTCTTCCTTGTGTAAAGATCTGTCAGATAATCTGACAGAAACGCATATCGTGAAAAACTCAAGTGACTTACTACAGATACCACAAAAAGTGAATATTACAGATACCACAAAGAGTGAGTTTTTATTTAAAATTTTGGCGGACACAAGTCCTTTTTGTTAGGCCACTGATACCCCCGTTTTGGACTTCTGGTTACGTCTGCCTGGGTTTCAAGTTCAAGAGTGAAAAATATTACTTTTTGTGCAAATATATTTCCTTTGTTTGTTGGATTAAAACGTGCCAATTGTTTTTATAATGAGGCAATGGTCAACATATATTTAGAATTGCAGTAATTGCACTGTAAAATTCAGATGTTCTAAAGAAGCAAAGAACTGAATCTTGTCAGTATCAACATTGTTTTCACATATCAAACTTCTGAAAATATTTTTATTGTGAAAAAAGAGAAAACCATCGTTTTATAAATGGAAGACAAATTTGTTTAGTCATGGCAGCAAGGGAGGGATCTGGATTTGAATCAAACCTGTGAAAAAGTAATCAACTTCCATTTCAAATTGATTTACATTTAATGTCAGTGGGAAGCTCCTGTGATTTTCATTTAAATCTGGAAAAGAAATCATTTCTACATCACTGTTTTGAGGGATCGACTCAATGAATGTAGGGAAAAGTAGCCAACTTGGAAAGCATGGTTTCGGGTCATTCCACAATCTTATGTGAACATGTTATCTCAATGAGGACATCCTACTTCGACACTGATTTCGCTTAACAAAAGAAGTTGACTAAATGTCCCTTAATTCATTGCTTCGCACAGTTCTACTTTGCAGAAACATGTTCTGTGGTTGCTCTGTATTTAAAATTTTAAGAACCAATTTGATTTATCCTAGATTATTTTCATTTGATATTCCATTTGAAACTGCATTCTCATCAGCCGATAATTTGAATTCAACACTTATATAAAACTTCTAGAAAAGCACAATTATTCTGTGCTTTCAGATAGTTTTTCGCAATTCCATAAGTAAATTCTCTCAGACATTTCAATGGCCTGTAATTGAACGCATTCATCTCAAGACCGACATTAGAGGTTTTCGTTTTCAACCTTATTCTGGCAGATCTGCCAACTTTGTGTTAAACAATTAGCATAACTTAAAAGTTAAGATTAAAATTGATATTTTAAATTCATCTTATACTGACCAGATTTACAGTGAAGGAATTCTTCAGATTTTATATTTTAAACCTGAGTTTCTATCAAATAAAAACATGAACTTAAAGCCTTCAACACAATGTTGCCAGAATACGGTTGAGGACGAAAAACTCGAATACATTTAACAAAATAATACATGGAAATAATAGAACTACTATATAAAATTTTATAATTTAATGTCATGGACGGAATATATGTGGCGTTTATTTATATTTATTTACATGAGGTGAGCGAACGGCACTCGGGGTAATTGTTAACGAGCAGGTTCAATCGAATTTTTCACAAACACACAAAGTTGGCGATGTTGCCAACTTTGTGTTCGCATAAATTTGCAATTTTCTTCTTTAATTGTTCCAATTGTTGTTAGTAAATGTGAAATTAGAAAAAAAGAGGTACGTGGGGGCTACATTTCAATGTTGCTAACTTCATAGATTTGTTTGATTTTGAATTAGACAGCTAAACAAAGTTGGCAATGTTGGCATCCTTGTATTGCCGATAGTTTGTGAAAAAACTCTTTTAGTATTATTAATACAGTTCGAAACAGCGACAAAGCTGAAATATGTGATAAATCAACACAACAAGTGAAAAAAATGAGTTTCCGTGAAGGGATAAGTGGTCCATTGGGACAGAATTTCTTGTGATATGTGTTGCGTGCCAGAGCTTTGTACTCAAGTCTACTCAGATTGCGCCTCACTTGCGCACAGATTTTTATGGCAAAGAGTTGTCAACAAAAAAGATTTCGGCTTGTTGTTAGGCAAATATCGGTTCTCTAGGATCAGCTGAAGAGCTTGTGTCATCTCGATTTTCTGTGATTAAAATGTTGTCCGAAACAACCGTACCCAATGCACTGGATGGAACAAACATACTGGGTTCTTCTGGGGAAGAATTGTTCTGATTGGTGTTTTCCGCGGAGACAGCGTGATCCAGCGCTGGTTCCGACTTAGCAGCGTTATTTTCTTGCTCCGCTGAAACTTCTTTAATTTCGGCCGGCAGTTCTACTTTACACTCAACATCCCCATTCGGAGCCGTGGCTCGACTTTGCGAAGCCTTCACATTTCCCATTGTCTTCACACTGCCCCATTGGCTGGAAGTAGTTGTCGCATATATCGCGCCTTCGGCAAAGTGAATCTTGTTTTTACCACCAAGCGCATTTTTAATTTCAATTCCCTCATTTATCAGCGGCATCAAGATGATGAAGCCAGCGCCTAGAATTCCCCATGATACGCTGGCATTCACCTGTAAGGAAAAAAAACTACCCTTTTGAAGCATGTATTATATATTCGTTGTTCTAGAAAAAAGCAGTCTATGTAAATGAGAAATTGATTTTAGGAAGAAAGTGAGTTCTATTTTTTTAAGCTTTGCAAAAGGATACGAACCCAATGTTTAAATTGCCCATAACTGAAGACACCCATAGCTGTCGCACTGGCAGGCCACACAATAATGAGAATCAGTGTTAAAATCAGCGCCCCGATGTACGCGACCCTTTTGGCTCCTTTGAACGTGTCACTGACCTGAATAAAATCATAAAGACTTGTTCATGTGTAACGTATGCGTTTCAGTTAACGTTCAAGTTTAGTGTCTGTGGTGACGCAGATGCAGAATGGCTGGATACCCATTCGAGTTTTTCACGAAAAGATCACATTTACATTTTAAACCTGAATTTACATCAAGAGGTGTAAAAAGTTTCAGCAAAAAGTTGCCTCCACTGGGAATTGAACTCACAACACTGACCATCATTGGATCTAAGTTTGAATGCTTATTCTAACCGGCGGGTGCAGTCTTAGTTGCTTCAGATCAAGGTTTTTGAGGGCACTTGGTCTGAGTCAACCAAGTCCCATTCAAATCAATGGGAACTTGGTTGTAAAATTGCCCTAGGGCATTTTCCTTGGATTTCTGTCCAAGGTTTTTGCCCGCAAGGTCTAGAACGTCAATCAAAAGGCAAGGGCCAATCACAGTGAGCCAAGGAAATAGCATTGCCTAGCAACAAGCCATGGCTGTCAAAACAATAACACTGGCAGCCGATGTGGCTCCTCACTTCGGTGTCTAAAAAGGCAATTTCTGAGGAAACTAAGCATCAGATCTGTCTCAAATTTTTTCTTGGGTTAGAATAGGATCCACTCCCTTGTAAATTGACCTTGGTTTTGGCCCAGACCTCGGGTCCTTGCCATTAGACCTTGTCCTCGGGGCAAGCCCTCGGACACGGTCTAAAATGCAAGGTTCCTTAGTCTGGGCCAACCAAGCCAATTTACCGGGAGTGGATCCTTAAACCTTTAGTTCCTTGCTAGTATTTGACTTTCTCGTCAGGAAAACTTGAAGTTACTGATACAAACAAGAACAGATCCGTAATGGTTGTCATGACCGAACGTAATTGCTTTCATATCCCTCTACAATTGGATTTTCATGTTGGTAAAGGCTGATCAGTAGTAAGGAACCACTTGTAAGACATTCACTTCGTTTACGCATTATATCGATCCCGTTTAGTGCCCAGCTTACAAGGTTGAGCAACATTCAGTGAAACTAGGTTGACCTCGATATCGATTCAAGCCGAGGAGGAGGAGGGTCGAAGCCAATAATGCTGCAGGTCAAAAATTTTGTGAATATAATTTGTTGGCTGGATTTTGAATGTTGTACTCGTATCATGTGATGTGGCCATAAATAGAGTTTTTGCGAGGGAATATTTGGTTAAGAAAACTAAACAGAAAGGAAATAAAACCATATCATTGTCCGCATGCCATTGATGTGTGTGATGCATAGAAAGGGGCAAGGTAGGGTTGGTCTTCTTCTGAATGCGGACAGGGGTGGGTCTTTATCTAACGTGGGTGGAGTGAGACAGTCAGGGGATATGTCCAGTCATTGCCCTGGTCCTTGTTTGAAGTGCCTATCCCATGATGCAATGGGACAAGGATTCCTTTCTTTGGACAAATGGGGTTTTGACGACAGAATCACCGTCCTTTTGACGACATGACGTCATCCCCAACAGCCAATTGGCGCAAAGTGTGATGGACAAAGAGACAGAACCTCAACTTTAGTCTGAGAGATGCACGATCCCAGTTGGATGGCGATCATGACTTTCTTACATTTGAAGGTCTTTACATGATATCAATTCTGTAAGTGTTAATGTGCACAAAACTCCCCTGTCCTCAATCATCCCTTTGTTTTATTTTTTTACCTTGTATAATAAGTACAATGTTCCTTTCCGCCATTATGAATGACATTTGTACATAAATAAAAAAACACTTGTCAAAAATGTTAGTTATGTTGGAAACAAGGCACAGGATTCGGAGTTTAACAATAGTACAGAAATTAGACTGATATTTGCACTGTAGCTACTACTGCATGTGATCGTCATAGCAACCATTTCTGAGGTCATTTTGCCAGCTTAATGATACAGTGCAGTGGAACTGATTTTCCATAACAAGTGAAGCAGATAGAGAGAACATCAGACTAATTTTAACAGCTACTAGACAAAAAAATGAGACGCCATAACGCGTAAATTACGGAAATGATTATCGATCACTTGGGGTACTGATTAATTTCCCCAAAGGAGAATTCTTACCGCTATTCTATTGTCAAAGAGCAGTAAATATGGGCATTATAGAAATGTTTTATGTCTTGGCACTGTACTAATATGTACCAGAACCGCACTATTTACCAAGCAAATTAGGTTAATATTGAGTTACTGCGAGTGAAGTCTGTTCCCTTTGTATGTGGTATGTTTTCTGTTATGTGATATATTTAATAAACGCTTCATCTGCTTCGTGTACAACTTGTTACTGTTGGTAAATAACCTGTGTAATTTGGAACATGATGATTAAATTATCTAGGTGGCATTTGATTGGAATGCTACCTTTCTACCTTTTGCTTGCCAACACGACGAACATCAGAGAAGTAACTATCTGTCAAGTGGAACAAATCTGGGCGATGTCCTGCAGAATTCACGAATTTACTCGACCAGCAAAAAGATAACAGTGATTTTGTTCTCGTGACACACAGAAGGGAGAATGAAAATAATACAATCCCCCACATTCATCTTATTAATTACAGTAAACATTTAATGAAATATGATCCAAAATTGGAGACCATGGTCTACAAACGTAATTCGATTTATTACTTTCATGAATGATAGGCGAAAGACAATGACAGGAATATCTTGTTTTTGTACGTTGATGAATGGCCTTGGTACACATGTAATGTTACTGAAGCTGTTAAAATTCAAAAGCAAGCTTCTCCTGTGAAATCAAAAATAAGAATGTGGAATTTTAGTTCACATGTTCTGAGGGTTGTACAAAAATGATATCCTAATATAGGGACAAACGGAATGTTCACATCAACAGAAAATGAGATTGATTTAATGGTTTTCCTCGAGTAGAATGCTCTCTTATCAAGCATTGGACAACTGGTCTGTACTTTGATATATCTGGAAATTTATGTACCACTTTCTGGCCCCGGTTGTAATTCTTTTTTGCAGTAGCCTTTTCACAGATTCATGGCCATCTGCAGCTCTTACATATTGTGTGCCCATTACTTTGGTGTGTATTTTGGGTCTATAAATACTGGATAGTTCTCTCTCTTTCATCTAGATAGTTGCAATCCGTATGTACTTGTTTTCATGCTTGGATTTTGCTTTCCTGGTACATTTTGCAGGAAACAGTCTCTTTTTCTGATGTTTTTGTTTGTTTTATTAGGATTTGAAACAACAAAAAACATTGAAGTTCAGTCTCTAGAAATTTATACATCAGCTTTATGTTCCATGAAATTTAATTTTAAATTTCATTAAGAGTTTTTATGCTATGTAAATATTAACTGTTGAGAAAAAGTGGTAAAGTGATATCTTTAATGTAACAGGTCACATTGAAAAGAGAAGCTACGTCCCGATTGTACAGTAAAGATGACATCTTCCAACAAAATATCAAATTTTTAGAATGAATTAAGTAACAAGGTACACATCATTTTTAATCAGAATTGAATCGTCTTGCTGATAACCATGTTTTGATTCATGAATGGCAAACTAAGAAGGCAATTTGTGGAATGTAATAGGTTCAGAACAAATTATTGATCAGGATTGTAGTAACTCTGAGACAACTCAGTTGTTTGTGAAAAAATACTACGTTTGCAAACAGCTGAGATTAAACTCAGTTGGAGGTATTCACGTGTTGTTTTTTTTTCTAGTTCATGTGTTTTATAATGTACGTTCACGATTGGATGTATTCAGCACAACAGTTAGTCACTTTTAAAATATCTTCCGAACCATCTGCAGCAACTCTGTGTAACATACATTGAAGACTACGAGGTGCCGCTGATCTGCACTGCAAACCAGATTCTTGGATTCTAGAATTGTGTGATAGATATGGTAATAAGTTTACATTCAGGATAGAGCAATAAACAATATGCAGTAATATAGCGTGTATTAGATTTGACTATGCAGACAATGCAGTTTCAAAACACTCCCTCGTAAAGATTCCCTCTTAACTTTGCTTCCAAGTCATTTTATATTAGCAGATATGAGGATTACACAAAGCTCACAGTAATAAATGTTAACTTACATTGTACTTGAAAGCGACAGTGGCAGAACATGATGTTTTGTGGATTTCCAACCGAAGCTGCAAATTGAGAATTAGTCTTTGATATAAGGTGTCTCATTTGAGTTGTATTGATCAATGACTAATATTTTGGGTGTGGTGCTCGTGGGAAATTCCCATATTTTTTATGAAAGCTTTTCTTGTGACAGATACACAATTATTGGTACTTAATAAACATTGGTGACCCCCCCCAAAAAAAGACATTTGATAATATTCAATGCAAACCATCCTCTTGATTCATTTCTGATAATTTGTGGAAAGAAAATTCTCTTATTTTCAATCCAATATAAATGTACTAAAGTTTCTAACAAAAAGCATGTAACTTTGCGATTCAATCAATGCCATCTTGGAAAACACAGAACCGTTGTGCCTTGGTATCACTTAACTGGAGACACTTGTATTGTTGGAGACTAGGTCCACGAAGTAGACTCCTCAGAGAGACATTCTGACATGTCTGACATGCCTCCCCCCTCATGACTGTGAATCAACTTGGGAACTTAACTACAAGGTACCTTCAATTAGGTAATTCTGTTTTTGAAGGCTTACAGTCATGCTGCGGTCTGTATATGGTATCAGAAATTGTGGACAGACTTTTACTTGATTGTCTATCAAATGCAATCTGACGTTCTATCAAGAAATTAATTATGATATAAATGATAAATGCATACCATTTGGGAAATTTTGGTAATACAAGTTAATATTTTATTACTATAAATCAATGGAAACCAGAAAAATGCAAGTGGTGTTTTACCAACTGCCAATAGTTAAGTCCAGAAAACAATTTTGTTCTACAACCTCACTTTGCTTTGCCCGTGGGCAAGTAACTCAGTCTAATAAGGTATTTATTATTTACATTCGATAGACACAGGTTGCTGATACTTTGGCTGCTTTTCATTGTTCTCAGCAAACGTTGAATGCACCGAGTATCGCTACTCTTAGTAATTCATCAATCCAGTTTGAAACTGATGCGAACGTGAAGTGTCTCTGTCGTTACCATTCGTAAGTCAAATACAATTGCTGTGTCCTATTGGTGCGGATCCAGACACATCATGATTGTATCACGAAATCTTGTTCTGAACAAATGCATCTCTGACATGTCAGTGTGTGGTAGTTTGTAACCGACATGTAATAGTAAGAGGTATGGTCATTGCTGGTAATTCGGTCTCAGAACTATTACATTTTCAACATGTTTTTTGAGATAATTCCAGTAATTGGGTTTGTCAGCTGATGGAAAGTCGACCCTGCAGCTCCCGCTATTACTTGTCCATTCAGCCCAATGAAACCTGGACGGTATAGTAACCGTATTGTTGAAATCATTTGTACCAGTTTGTACCTTCGTTCTGCTGGTTTTCACTTGAGGAAATTTATTCTTGGAACCCATTTTCAATTCTTTCAAACCGCACCTCAGAATGTTACTGTCGGGAGACGCTTTCACTTCCAGCTTCTGAAATTCATCAGCTAGTGAAACGGATGCTTTACTTTATTCTTACCGAATCTGTTGAGTCATTACGTGTTATTGAAATGCGAATTGAAATGAATTATACATACTAGAAGTTGTGTTTACAAACAGTGAAACAAAAGTACAAAACAAAATGGTATTGTTCAAGTTTTCTTCGACATGAAAAGGCCACCAGTCAGATGTTATTTATTACGTTTCAAATGATGTAAAATTCTACCTGATTGCTTCGCCAATATTTAATAATATTAGTAGCAAAATATGTTTTATACTTATTGTCATAAAAGGCTTACAGCTGTTCCTGAAAAAATATAATGACTGTACATATGGATTATTTGTTGGAGAATGAAACAGGTACAAGTAAAACACTGTTTTCTCTGCTACAAACCTCAAAAAGAGTTACAGACGCTACAAGACACACACAGATAGAAAACAACCAAAAGCGTCAGCGTTACTTTATAATTCCATGACAAAATAAAATTGCTGCAGAAAAGTTGGTAATGCGTTTAGACATGAAAGATAATGTTTTTTTCGCTTCGTGCAAGTACTGATTTCTTAATGCTTCTTATCAAATGTAATAATGTTTTGCAAGCGGAAACTTGAGAGCTTTTACGTTTCTAATTTTCGTGCATCGTTTTTGTGAACAATTGATGCCAAGATCAACAGTGCGCGGGTGCAAAATGAAAATAAAAAATGAGAATAGGCCTGAAAATGCAGTCGAAGTGATTGCTTAGTTGAAGACAACATTAGTTCAAGGTAAAAGTGGATTTAGGTTATTTTAATGCATGCTAACAAATAGACACACAAAGAACCAAATATTATGTATCAAATGGTGATGTTCTCATGTGTATTTGAAGTGAAAGTTCTGAAAAAGAAATTTTAGGAAATACTGTATCAAATGGGTGTGGCTTTGATGATTCCAGGAAAAATCCAAGAGGATACTGTAGATGTGTGTCACTTGTACTTGGAAAATCCATAGTTTACACAAACCATTTCTCAAAAGATCTTATTGATGAAGATTTGATATTTAACAAAATAAATACCGAATACTGGCAATCTTACCAGTCACAATGGTGGATTTAAATAAGCAGAGTACGAGAGAGTGATGTTCAGAAAAGGTAGAACTGTTCAGCGTTGGTGAGGAGTTTGGTAGATATTGATAATGATGTTGATAAATGAACGGAAAATAGACATGGCGAAATGATGTTTCTGTTGCCTTAGTAAGATCCCTTTTCGATTGTTGCAGGGTTGTTGCAAAATAGATTTAAGTCTATTGTGAAACTCACGGGAACCACGATGTATGATGCTGGACATTCAACACAGTAGGCAATCTAATCAAGGTTTACATGGACATTTTGACAAGCCTGCAACCCCGTCTAACCTTTGCTACTAGGGAATTGTGGATTCTACATTCAATTATGTTATTCCCTCCTACGACATAGACCTCCATCAAACAAAAAGGGACCGCAGTAAAGTGCTTGTGGAATACGAAAGGGTCATGGGACTTAATATTCCATTTAAATATTACGCATTCTGTAAGATGTATTGAGCAAGATCGCAGTCGACAATTATCTTATTTTTCCGACTCATTTGAATTTAATGAAAATAAGAATTTTTCTCCACATCTTGTGCATAATGAATCAAAATAAATGGGAATATTTCTCTTTACTGATACAATATAACACATTTACATATTATTTATGCACATAACTGAAATCAGTTCCTGTAGTTATCCATTTGAAGGTATGATAGACATCTTCAATTTAAAAAACATTTTCCATTACCTCCGATAAGCTAATCATTAGTCATTTAAGATGGCTGCACAATCACAGACACCCCCACTGAATTCACTCAATCGGCTCTGACATTAAGGAGCACAAAAATCACCAAAGTTTAGCCCACAGCATAAATCACTTCCCATAGTCTTATTATGTATCGATAGTATATGCCAATAAATCAGAAATTGAACCGTTTTACGTTACAGTACACTGGAAAACTCAGGTGAAATAATCAATCGCGAACTCATAAAATTGTTCAAATGGGCGACATTTTCAAACCACCGCGATACTTATCATTTCAGAAAAGGTCACATGTTGTTTTAAAAAATGTTTTTAATGCACCAAGATTAGCCAGACATTTGAAATTGTGCAGGTCAGTGTCTAGATAAATAGACTTGAAACATTTCAAAACTGATTTCTTGATTCGAGAAGTGAAATTTCTTCGGAAATGAAATAGAATAATTTGTTTATTCAAGGGAATTAATTAAATAAGGATGCTGGTCAACATTGTATCCAGAAATGGTATTACATTTTACCACAGGTGTTATTTGCAGATATGCTACAGTAATGGAAAAGGGGTTGTGAGATTCTGTGAGAATTTATTTAGTATTCATCTTGTGGTTTCATGAATAATTTGTTTGTAGTTTCGACATTAAATTACTGTGTTTTGGAATAAATTTTCCTAAATCATATTACTTTGTAATAGTCATGTTTCTGAACCACTTCTGAAAATAGTAATATGACCAAACCTCATGAGATTCTAAACCAATCAGCTATTTACAAAGTCAATGGTATGGTATGGTCAATTGTATGTCTCTTTTGGGTGTTGCTTATATCTGGGCAAAAACCCACTGACTGCCTAACTGGTTGGCTCCTGTTGATTAAGAAAATCAGTATGTTATGTGGATGTTTGTTGTACCTCTTGAACTTCACTGAGGCAAGGCAAATCCGTGGAACTGAGATACATCAAATTTTGTGTGATCTGCCACAACATGATGTCTCCCTTGACGTTTAACTTCAGAAATTGATTTCCAAACTAAAAGAAGCATATTGTACTGGAACGTTTTGTTTGTTGTTATCTAGATGTTATAATTTCTGGTGTTACATTCGTGTGATCAGTCTATCTACTAATTCCAGTGTTTTATCAAGAGTTAAGGATTGTTTTGTGGTACCGTTCTCATATACAAACTCCTCTTTTGAAAACAAGGGAGAAACGTTATTTTTCATTTCATAGAAATAAAAATAAACCAGCTTCTACATTTATTTTGTATTCCACAAAGTTTACGTACTCATAACTATATTGCATTTATAAACAAAAGACACGTTTAAGAATTAGTCCCATTGAGCACTTTTGCCTCATTTCGCTTTGCTTTGTTGATATCCTCCACCGCCCAATAGTGTTCTGAAAGCCATTCTATGTTCTGTTTCACGGCCATTGGACTTTCCTGGGTAAGAAATCCATATAATGTACTTCCTTCTGAAAGGACCAACTCAGATAGTGGAAATGTAATGCTGACCCAGCCGATTCTGTGTTACAATGTTCTTAGCTTGCCTTCTTCTGATGAATCTTTTGTAGTCTTTTTCTGTGAAAGTATTTTTAAAATTCAACCTATTTCTTTGACTAAAACATTACAATTTTCTTTCAGGTAAGTATGCTGATGTTACAAACGTTTAGTGAGAAAATGTATGGTAAGGTCTTTTTTAAAATTTTATCACTGCATACAGTATGGGGAGAATAGAATTGTTCAAGATAAGGTATGATATATAACGTCGTAAAAATGAGTTTCAATAAAAATATTTGTCCTGACGAGAATTACGTCTCCATCTCAAGAACCAGTAGCAAATACTAAATAAAACCTCATGTAATATTCAAGAAATTTCGGGTCTAGTTGCGGGTTTAGTTTGTGTTCCAGCTTGCTTTCAATATCTATTTCCTGTGCAATATCTATTTGCACGAAATTGCCTTTTTATGAAGGAGTCATATTTTCTATTTTACATCCGGTGTCTCTTTGGAAAATTAAGCGACTATGTTCAGGTATTACACTGTCGTTGAATGGAGCATGATATCCGCTATAAATTTGTACTTTCTTATTAACACAAGCTAATCAGTTGGTATTCGAAAAATTGTTCAACATGCAATCGTCTTCTTCCTCTTCTTGATCCAATTAAATGGTAGGCACATAAAATCCATATTGAGCTGACCTTGATCTGGATTTTAGGTCTTTGGGGGATGTCCACAGCATATGTGACCAGAATAGTTGGACATATTACATGTCAAACATTCATTGACCTTGTTCTTGGAGAAAGGGGGGGGGGAATTGTGAACTTCATGTTGAAATGCAAATGCAAAGGTGACAATATAGTAGAAATGTAAATGGTTTGCCAGTATTGTAAGGTACAAATGATTTTAGAAACTCGTTTGTGTGGATGTGTAAGAAACGAGACGGTAACTCAACTCTAGGCTCTCCGTGAAAAATACACTTGGGGGTGTGAAAATCTGGACTTAAATCCAAGGCAACTTTTTCATTTCGTTGAAGGAGGAAATCTGGACTCCAATCGGAAGTTCACCATAAGAATTTCATTTTCGGGGTAACAGGGGTAAAATCTGGATTCAAATTTAAAGCCAACATTTCAGTCTACTCCCCATCCTTCGCCCAACTCTTGCCAGGGGTAAATATCAAAATGTTAGCGAAAAAGTTTCCTTCAAGCCCAGATGCTTTTGCGTCACAGATAGTTTGCGTGTGAAGGCTAATGAAACTTCAATTATATGCTGCCTTCGAATTCCGTCTATGGACAACAATTATTATCCGCGGATGCGACACATTACCTGTAATGTGTCGCATGTATATCAAAGTTTGGATTGATTTGCAGCTAATTCCCCCATTAAAAGTTCATTAGAAGGAAATGATTACGCTAAGTCGCTATCAGAATTGCATAATCACCACTTAGCATGATAAACAACTGCTGTCATTACTGCCTGTAATGGGCAAGAAAAAGTTCTTAATTCCTGTGGTAATGTCTATTAATAAGACTTTTGATCAAAGCCTTCTTCTTTCATTTGAAATGAGAAAACTTTAAATTTGCATGTGGTATTCTCAGAATGTTTTTCGCCTGAAACCAAATAGATCTCACTTGAAACCAAAAATGAACAAGAAAGTCCTCCTGCGTGAACGCAAGAGGCATACCGCCCGCAGCGTAGCAAGTGGTCACTCTGCTGTCCTATCCTTGGAGGTGGGGTACCCCAACCCAGCTGGGGGTACCCTGGCTGAGTACTCCATCCCCAGCTGGGGTACCCCTCCCCAGTTGGGCACCCCCTGGCGAGGTTACCCCTCAGCTGGGGTACCCCCCCAGTTGGGGTACCCCAGGCTATGGGTCTGATCTGAAGACCCCCCCCACCCCACTCGGCTGTGGGACCCCCCTCCCCGGCTATGAGTCTGATCTGAGTACCCCCCTGTTTAGCAGACACACTCCTGTGAAAACATAACCTCCCGTCGTATTACGTACGCGGGTGGTTAATATACATTTTCATGATCTTTATGGAAAAGTGTGAGGTGTTTGGTAAATCCATAAAACAGAAACAAATAGCTAATCCGTTGAAAAAACAAAACGTAAAGACATAATCATGTCTGACATTCCACATGAGGAGATGTCTATTCATTTGCATCTTTGCGTGAGTACCACAACTCTTCTTGAAAAAAAAACCCTATGGAAATAAATTGATTTAGAAGAATGGAGCACCCCAGCTCATTTGGGCATTTTCCCAGAGAAAGATATCAGTAGTATGAACACAAAGGATACAGACAGTCTTCAAGATTTCCAAGCCTGTGGTTCGCGACAAAAAGTGTGGTTGATGATGCGTACATTTTCCAGGCAATCTTTTGAAGTATGGTGGGATGGAACAGGAAAATAAAACCTTTCAACATGATTATGACCAAATGAAACACACACGAAAGGATGCTAATGCTGCTAATTCCTTGCATGAAGTTCGTGAATCTGTGCTGCACCATAATTGATAAATAAGCCATATTTATGTATCAATTCTAGCAAGTCTATCGATATCAAGGTAAACTTGAATGATTAACTAGAAACCGAGACAGCTATTTGACTAAATTTAAAATGAACGCAAATAAACTGATATAAATTGCTATTGCTTCTTGAAAGTTGAAATGAATGTATCTTTCTCTATTAGATATATCATGTTACATTGACACATCATGTCTAATTGAAATAACTGAAAACAATATATTATAGATGTAGGATGTAATTTCTTTTAATACATTATTAGCAGAATTTAACGCCTGCCAAGCAGACTTAAGAAGCTGACTGTGGTTACGCAAGTAAAGGAAAGGAGACCCTCCATTTTAGTTTCCATACATGTGAGGTTCATAATATGCCTCTGAAATCAACGTAACTCTTTCGGTGTTACGAGTTTTCACGACCAAACTTGAAACCAGTACAAAATGATGATATAAATTTTTCCGTGAACATTTTAGCAGTTAGGTAGTCGGGGTTTTGGTTAAAAACTCTTATTTTGATACTTTGGAACATTGATCTACACACAACAATTTTCACAGCAAACAGGTCTTAAAAGCTTCCAAGAATACACATAATCTTTCCAAAAATAGCAGAGAACATTAATTTTTATGGATGCTTGACTTACAGTAAATGCGGTACTTGAAGATATTTTTATACCTTTTCGGTTATTGCCATTGAGAGCTCAACTGAAAGTAAAACAACATATTTTGGTGTGTGTGTCATGATTTGGAGCATTTGTAAATGCAAGCGGAACAGGTTTCCTTGTCAGTTTATTTTGCATGTGAACAAAAAGTAATGCTGAGTAATTTTGCTATTGACTCCTATAGAGTGGTGAATCCAGGGGATTTATTAGAAAAACAGTATGATCACGTATTACTGATAGATGGTACTACAGAGTCGTTTACCTAAAGTACTTTTTTTGAGCAGTTATGGTGTCCGTGATCATCTTTGAATTTTGTGCAGATATTCGGTTTTGTTACAAATAATGACGCGCAGCTGCCAGATGTTAGCCATACATCAATTTGCGGACGATCATATAACTTAGTGACATTCAAATGAAGCATCTGCTCTTTGAAGAATTGAAAGAATTATACAAAATGATCATTTTATGAGCCATCAATAAAAATAAAATTGCATAACCATATCATAGACAATAATTTCATTGAACAGATGTTCATGAAGGAAATGCAGCGGAACTACCACGTATCTGGCCGGCATTGACCATTGATAACGTTTTAAAATCACATGCAACAACCCTATGAAATTGGAACTGAAATTAATTTAATTGAAAAATAAATTACACCACCTCATTCATGGCCAACCACTTTATCTAATGTACTGAAGATACATTTCTGCTCTGTGGTTACCCGGAACAGAGCTGTAATGAAAACGAGGAACATTTTGCCAAAACAGTAATGGCTTCTTCGTTTTCTGAACGGTCTTCATGGGGGATTTAGATATAATTTGTGGCTGGTTTTATCGTGGTTTTGCACACAGTAAGTAGATGTTGTTGCTATTGGATGCCAAGCTTCTTTCTGACCGAGTCAAATTAGATCCATTTGCCTTTTAAAAGACCCGTAAATATTTCAATATAATTTTGACAGAAGATAAATGTACATAACATGCCTATCTTGTTTCTGCAGAGCTACTTCGTTAGTTATTTTCATCAGGTGGATTGTTAGAGGGTCCTTTTCTGTTCTTTTCATTTACTTAGACTAAGTCAATTCATGATAGTTCTGCAAAGTCGCTACAGCAATAGATTGGTAGTGGGCAGGAGTATTAGTCGTGCGTGCATGGCCAATTTGGATCCGTTGTGTCTGGGTAATGAAGCAATGATCCGAATTAACATGAACGATCGATAACTGACAGAAGACACGGAGACATTTTTATTATGTTTCTCGTGAAAACAATGTAAGGCTGGCAATACCCTTAAATTTCATTTCCTTGGATATATGACCGAATAAGTAATTTTAGTAAGCTCTTCAGGCCTCATCTCGGGCATTATCATCGTCCACTGGACCTATCTTACCATCTTGGAAACATGGTTGATAGTATGAAATATATATATACATGTATATGAATGATTTAAGTAATGAAAATATCCTTTATGTTAAGGTTTCCTGGAAGCTGTAAATTACTTTTCTATTCTAATAACGTCTACTGTTGAAATTAGCATGCTAACATGTTCTCATACTTTTCGCGCAAGATCTCACTGATGGAAAATTACCTGGGGGAAAGAAGGGGTTAAATGCGTGATAATTTTACTTCTTCATTATTTTCTGTTAGTCTACAAAGCCACCTGACAGTTGGTACGGCAAACTGAGCATACTCTGGATTAGCGCAAAGTTGCACTTTAACAGTTGTAAAATAAAAGTTGTAAATGAAACCACAGAAGGCATGACATTCGGTTTTGTCTCACAAAATTGTTACATGTTGTACATATAAATCATTTCGATGTCGATCAATATTGAGTTCTCAGAAGGTGTGGTGTCAGTTTATATTTTGCGGTCTTCATCTGCCTAAGGCAGAGACACACATATAAGGTGAACACATACACATAAGTACTCAATCACGTTTTGTCTAACTCTGTGTAGACAGTACAGAAAACAAAGGCAAGGAATGGGAAAATATTGATTTTGTGTTGGCATATGATAAATGAAATGAGATTAGAAGGTATTCCACAGAATTATGCAACCGCTGTGTGTACTATTGCTCTATCTATCATCCAGATTTGGTCTTCTTTACACATGCTTGCATTGAGTCTCTTGTAAAGTGTTGTGTAATAATCGTCTTTTTTTCGTGTGCACTGCTTATTCTGTTGCCTGTTAATTTTTTAGCCTGATGACAAATTTATCAATGTTGTGTTACGCTTAGATTTCAATTATCATGATAGCTCAATCATACACCAAGTGCATGAGTGAGGATAATGAGCAATTATTTTTTACTATGCAACATGTTTTGTGAGCTGCTTTGAATGTTTCATTTTGATTTTAAACTTTGCTTGATGAATTAACCCATCCATGAGTTTTGATCTTTCAAGTGCGCACCCACGCAGAGATTTAGAAATTTAGGATGCATCCCACACACCGAGATAAAAACTTAAGTAAATTATCTCGCTTTTTACAGTGAATTATTCAAGTGAATCTTTTTTGAAAGAGGATATTTCAGCGTCGTGTAAGAAAAAGGGAAAAAGCTCAGCACGGGCTATTAACCTGGATTAGAGATTAGTTTGGATAACCTCATAGATCACCAAGAGAATTTGAAGCTAGTACAGCTTCTTTTGCTCCGGTTTGAAGAGAGGGTTCTGAAATCCCACACCAGTGTAGGAGGTATTGTCAAAATCAATACGACATGACCTCTTTACAGGCCTGCTTCAACACTGCTCATATCTTGATGAAATTCAGAATTGAAAATCAGAATCAAATAATTATTTGTGTTTATTCTTTTTGACGAAATTTTACGGAGGAATGATTCCGTATGGAGCAATTGCCTATTACCTTTTAAAGTAGCTATTATGTTTGAGTAGCAGATAGAGAAGTGAGATAAATTTAATGGTGTCCCCGAGGATCAAATAAGGAAACTTAATTCTTGAAGTCTGTCATGTTTCTAATTAGCGCTTGAAGCTACGTGACAAGACCAAATGCCTTTTTATTAACAGATGTCTGACTAAATTTAACCAATATCTGTTACGTGCGAAGATAGTTGATAAAACCTAAAATACCGGTCCCTTATTTGTGCCAAATGCGATCAGTGAAATTTAATTATTGGTGAAAATCTAGTTTTCTGGAGAATTCAATTTATCCATGGGGTGAGGCAAAGAATTGTCTAGGTCAAGATAGAAGATACATCCCAACATTCGAATTGTAATTTGCGGAGTGGATCCTTTATTTCAGAATAGTCGAGACAATCCCATAGAGGTAAGGCTGAGCAAACGCAAAGAAATTCTATAGTAAAAATATGGCCAGGTTAGGTGGACGGTACACCAACATATGAACTTGTTTCTCTTCTTTATATATATATAAATATATATATTTATGTTTATTCCGTATACTTCAAACCAGAAAGCTTTCATTTGGTAATGAAACGCATATGACTTGAGTATAGTTTTCAAGTAAACTTGGGTTATTTGTGCTCAAGGAACGTCCGGTGAATGAGGCTTTATTATGCTCTTGGGTCCGTTTTATTAGTGCTGTCCGCAGGATTTGGGGACATCTCTTGGACTAATGACTATCCACAACGGATGTGTAAATATGTTAAGTTTGGCTCGTTTATCTTTCTTTTATCCGCCCTGAACACTTTCCAACATTTCCCAACAATTTAATGCCCTTCCAAAAGAGAAAAATAGGCAAAATCGGGGGTCTTTTGTTCTGGAGGATAATAAACACTTGTGGCTAAAGAAAGAAGATAGTGTTCTATGAATTTCCTGTGTGTACATGGTGGGTCGAAAAAAGAAAGAACTGAGTACTATGTTCGTTAGTTAACCTTGGATGTAACATCTTACAGTTTGTATTGTGTAGCACTACATAGAGATTTCAGATGGTAAATTGATTTTATTTCTTGTCACGAATGACCATATTGAACACTAAACCCACTCACTCAGGGGATGTCCAGTGAACACAAAGCTGGACAACGGTCATCTGCTGGTACATACAGATGTTGCAGGAAATCACATTGGAAACATCTGTGGTGTAGACGCTTTCTGTGGAATGTAAGATGACCTAGTTTTGATAAACATGTTCCTCTTTCATTACTTTCTGACATATTGTTCAAAAGAAATACAACTTACTTTTCTTGGGGTGAGCACATCATTTTGTAGCTCTTGAATGAGTTAATAGATTTCAGATAATGGTTTATGTATTTGATGTTCTTGTTAACCCGAAATGTAGATCTATTTGGAACCACAATATGTAGACTAAATTGCCATTCTGTTCATACTGAGTTCAGTTCTTTTCACAATCCTACACTGATTCATACTCCAATGTTCCGCGAAGTAAGATATTACACAGAAAAACAGATGAGCCTATTCTCCACAGGGTAAGTTCTCTGTTAGGTCACTCAAGAATGAACCTGAGGGAACGATCCAGCAGGATTTACCGGACGAGTTAACGTCACAAGATACTGAGAGATTTATGCAAAGTAAGAAATTTCTTTGTGGTTTTTTTGCAGCCGCTGATGTACCTGTTGTCATAGAACAAGTCATTGCATCATACTTCAAAGTTAAAAAGTATTACACTTTTTTCATCACAAAGGTTTCTTCTGTAATATTAATTTTCACAATTGAAATCACATAATTTATAGAATCCAGATTGCGAAACAACCTGAGAGCTTTTAAGATGCAGAATTCTCAGAAGTTAAGTCACCATGCATTGCCAAGTTGGAGCACTGAAAAATGTTCCACACAACACAAATACAAGAGTTTCGTGTATTTTATGGGTTATTCAGGCAGAATAATGCCAAACTGAAGATCAGTGATTTGGAGTAGGAAGAAGGGAATTAAAAGAATTAAGTTACGTACTTGTTCTGGTAAAAAGGTGGACAAGTTAAAGTACAAAATACTGTGACCTTTACAACATCTGTGGATTTGTTATGGCCTCAGAGGAGGGAAGCACATCTTAATTCAAGTACGTTGCTAAATGTGGTCCACCCCATTATAAGCACGGTGTTACACATTGTTACGACTGTTTCTGGAAGGTCATGTCTTCCCAAAGGTACAACTGAGAAACTGAATAAGTGCATAAAATCTTTGTAACTTTACAAACAGGAATAAATGCCTTGAAACGCATCTGTTGATCTGTAATTGTGTGAAAAATCTCGTGCAAAAGGTAAAAATGTAGAGAAGGTTCACGGGGTTTATGCAACAACTCATCTTCACATCTGCAGCAGACAACAGCTGTTCCACCTCGGGCTTGGCTCTGTTGTACTTGTAACAGGCAGCAAGAAGGTAGTACAACGGTTCGAGCGATTATCATCTGCAAGATTTACTTGTTACGATAGTCAGTCGATGCAAATGCTAAATACCAAAAGCCAGGCAAGAAAACGAATTTAGGCACTTCGTTCTGTTTTTTTTTTTACTGAATTAATGTTTTGCACCAATTGTTTAGAAATCTCGGTGAAAATTATCCATCAACCAATTTGTCAGGGTGCCAACGTAAATTTACCAATCCAAAGAATTTAGATTGCTTCATACACCAGTTTTGTTGAATCGGATGTGGCTGAAGTGTGGATGAAATCATAGTTTAAGAGTTTATTTTTTCCAATTAAGATTTTATTTTTTCCAATTTACAGTGAAAGGCCTTTTGTCAAAATATTTTAAATCTTTAATCTTCTCTTTGAAGACATCATCCTGATGTCGAGTACTTTCAGGCCGTACTTCAAAAATTAGTCTCTTTTTAGAGCATAGAGCCGTCACAATTTGTTTCCCAGACCAATAAAGCTAAATATATTTTCTCAGTCCGTTTCCTGTATTTTCATTTATTCCAATTGGGAAATTAGTGTTGATACTGACACGTTCTGGAAATGAAAGAAAATCGCCAGCAAATTGAGCTCTTCCTTCTTTGGAAACCGTAACAGATGTAAGGTACAACAATTGGAATGTGTTTTAAGAAATAAGACGGATGGTCAACTTCATTCGAGTTTTTCGTAGATTGTCAGATCTGGCAGATATGTTAGATCTGTTCACATTTTCATTCATGCAAAATGTTACTGTCTCAATAAAAATTCCAACTAACCTGACGAAATCGAAAAGCTGTATTGAAGAAGATCTATGTACATATATGGTGACAAAATCAACGAGGATTCCTGGTAATAAATCCGTACAATAAACCAATACAGTCGACTGTGGGTATGATGTCAGTTTCCAGTTTCCGTAATCTAAATCCATTTTCAACACAATGGCCTTTGCTTTCCGAACGGCGATATCTAAACATTTATGAAACGGAAACAGAGAT
Source organism: Haplosyllis leylae (assembly GCA_038406175.1). Lineage (NCBI taxonomy): Eukaryota > Metazoa > Annelida > Polychaeta > Phyllodocida > Syllidae > Haplosyllis > Haplosyllis leylae. Next base: position 817 of record JBCAUG010734864.1, on the reverse strand, counting down.
AGGAATTGAAGACAGAATTCATCGAAATGTTTATCTCACATGAGTGTTTCCTTACATGCACTTGTTTATTGGAAAAAGACGGGATAAGAGAATGTAGTGTACATATTGATGGTACTGCTTAATCCAAAGCTGAGGGTACATTTCGGCTCACGTAGCCCTGGGGCAGACTTGTTGGTATTAACGTCAAGATGTGTTTGTTGATTTCCCTGAAAGCATCACGGTTAGATCACGGGATTAATAGCGGTAGTATTTGATTCCTTTCTTCTAATTTTTTTCCACTTGGGATTCACGGTATATGAAGAGCAAGTCCAGCATACGAGTTTGATATCTTCCACATGCAACAATTCCGAAATATTGTGTTCTGAAAACACCGGACCATCAAAATTCAAAGGTCAAAACTTTGCGGATTAAAAAAATATTGTTGGATGCTTACAGTTGCACAAGCCTCTTCAATTGGCTGTTTGTGCATGCATCCTGAAATTCCATTTTGTTTTTGAAACGGTAACAAACATATCTGAGTGTGTCAAACACTCTAGTTTGAGTACATGTTCAGTATAGTGAGTTCAGTTAAGTTGAGTTAGATTGAGTTAAGTTCAGTATCAGTCTCTGTTGAGTTAAAAAATAAAAAATATGAAATAACACAATTTGTCATAGTTTCATATTATATTTACAACTTTTCAAGTGTTTTTAATAGAATACAAGTACAAAAATGTCTAAAAACTATTCCAATATGGTAAAAGCGTGTATTTTTCGTCGTCTTCGCCCGAAAATCGTAATCTTCGCGTTTGTTTTCGGACCTGCAGCATCTGGAATATAA
>JBCAUG010734853.1:0-11785 GCA_038406175.1 Haplosyllis leylae | reverse complement strand
TAATATTATGCTCAGCAAATGCTTGCAGATGTTAACTCACCATGTTGCTTGAAAAAATGGCCGTTTGAAATGAATTTCGCACCCTAATTAGCAATTAACGACATTACATCTTTTGTAAGATGATCAAAACATGAGCACATGGCTAAACAGAGCAGTTTCTAGGACATGTAAACACGCACGCATAATATTTTCTGGTCCCTGTCCCTGTCCCGGTCCCTGTGCAATGTGAACAGTGCTCCCCGGTCCCGTTCCCGGTCCTGTTCCCGGTCCCTGTCCCGGTTCCGTGCAGTGTGAACGCAGCATTTATGAGAAACATTTGTGGAATGAATCTCTAATCAAGAGACCCTGGTTTCAAGTCTAAAATGGTGAAATCATCTAAAAAGACTACATTGAGAAAAAGCCAGACATTCGGTACTTTTTACCTGAGAAATAAACTTTAATCAAATGCCTGTAATACATACAGTTTTAGGTTTTTTCATTGACCTTGACACAATAAACTTGGTACTTATAGATCTATTTGACTCAGATATTGAACTACCAATTATAAGACGAATTGAAGCAGTAACACACCATTCTATTTTTTTCAAAATGGGGAGGTTTTCATCTAATTGGATGAATTAGAATTTTTAAAGTTCCCCACAAGCACAGTTGACTCTGTGGTGTAATGGTTAAAGCAGTTGCAATATAAGCGGAAGATCCTGGACTTGAACCCCACTATTGTAAAAATTCTTTTTGTCCAATTCACCTAATTAGACAAGACTTTTGGAAAAACTCGTTTGCCACGGAACAGGTAGACTGACGGACAGACGGAAAGACGTAAATGGTGAAAAGGGTAAACAGACTAAATTCATTATTTTTTATTAATCTGGGTGTTTGGGTGAACATTGCCAGGAGAATGAACCTTGTCGACCAGATGATGCTGATGATGGAGAAATATGCAGATAACCTGGAGGAACTGGTGGAAGAGAGAACCAGACAGTTGGCGGAGGAACAAAGAAAAACTGAAGAACTTTTGTGCAGAATGTTGCCAAGGTACCGTTGACATTTTCTGGGGTTTTAAGCAAAGTCCTGTTCCCTTAAATGGTAATATTTGTCTTCCAAGAATCAAGTTTTATTTAACTAATACCATTAGAAGATTCAAGGTAGGCGTACGGGACGTCCCCCCCCCCCACCGGGTCCAATTTTCTTCGTTTCAACACAGTTTTCGGGCAAAATATTAGGTTGATGTAACCACCTTTGAGGTTGGCACCCTCATCTTGAAAATTCTGGATCCGCCAATGAATGTGTCTGAAAACTAGACTCTTTAATCTCAACTGAAATTTATGTATAATTTGTAGGTCAGTAGCTGAGGAGTTGAAGCGAGGTGGAACTGTAGCACCTGAAACTTTCCCACAGGTGACGATCTTTTTCAGTGATATTGTCGGCTTTACTGCTTTATCTTCAGCCAGCACACCTATGCAGGTAAGACGCAAAGTATTGATTCTTGTCGCCTTTTTGAAGAGTTGCCTAATTGGTTTTAATTTGATAAAAAGAGTATTTACCACATAAGCTGCCAGCTGGACCCATTCTGGACCCATTAACCCATCTTTGTCTAATTTCAACTGTCATGATAATTTAACATGCTCTAATCATTAACACTCACAGCAAGAAATCCTATTTATAAGAGAGAACTTTTTTCTTCAGAATGCCCTTGCAGTTAACGAATTTTTCACAAATTAAACGAAACTGGCAATATTGGCATCAGAAGCGTTACTTTGTGAAAACAAAAAATCCAGTAGTAAGATGTTACTCTAGTGGAAATTAGGACCTCAGCCACTTGGATTTGATGCTCTGCTCTATGAGCCAGTGATACGTGCTACTTGGTAGATCTAAGATCTGCATATGGTCATGTTCTATTGGTTCTAAATCCAAGATTGAAGTATTGCAGGAACAAAAGACATCTTAAGGATATCCTAAGTAACACATGTCTCAATGGCTCAGAGAGCAGAGTGTCAGACCCAAATGGCTTAGGTCCTAGGTTCAATGCTCACTGGGGTAATTGCTGGATTATTTTGTTTTCACATAAAGCCTCTGATGCCAATATTGGCATTGTTGCCAATTTTGTGTGTTCGTGAAAAACTCTAATATCCAAGTGTACAAAATGTTACAGAAAATCTTTATTTAATCTGTTTGCAGTTTATTATTTATACTTGTCCTTGCTACATAGGTTGTGGATTTTCTCAATGACCTTTACACGTGTTTCGACACAGTGATAGAAATTTATGACGTATACAAGGTAAGTTTACTTTGTGCAAATATTTATTTAATGTTGTTGGTGTTGGTTACAATTCGTTAGTTGGATTTCGCAGAAATCAGTGATTGAAATGCATGCGGGTTTTCCCGTAATACACCAAGTTAACTATATTGTCATTTTGTATTGTATTGTTTAAATTTAAAAATAAATTAGATATAATTAACCGTTACATCAGGTTTAAGTTTGCATGAAAAGATTTGGCACCTGGTAACAATCTGTCATTCTATTTAAATGAGAAGTTGTACCAAAATGCCAACATTGCCACCTTTGTGCATTGCGGGAAAACTCGATTCAGTCTATGATGAGTTACTGTTATGGGCCAATGAAATTTCCTTAACGACAAAGAGTTTCGTATGGATTTGTTTAAAGGAAACCTTGCCTCGTTTGATAACAAACCTTCACCTTCAGTGACCGTTACAGTCCATTTTAGTTTGGTGCCTGTGGACAGGAAATGTTAAGGTTTTCCTTGCCCCTGGAAGCAAAAGAAGAACTTTATATTTTTATCCTGTCACTAAACGACATAGGAACACCACATGAATGTACTATTTAAAATGATATTCGATTGGTGTAAAGAGATCCGACCTCAAAAGAAAAGAGGAATTTTTTCTCAATCACACTTAGCTTTAAAATTCCACTGAATTTTTGCGATATTTGCTGTTCGGCTAAATTTACGAGTACAAGCATAAACTGGCTAAAGTAGAACGTATAAGTGTTGTGTCCTAAAAGATAAATGACACGTCATTCATTGCAAGAAATCAAGTAAACTATCGGAAACCTATCGTTGAGCAGGTGGAGACAATAGGCGACGCCTACATGGTGGCGTCAGGACTTCCTGTGACTAACGGTATCCGACACGCCGGGCAGATCGGTACGATGGCGTTAGATTTACTCAGCGCCGTTAGAACGTTCAAAATACGTCACAAACCGGATACACAGCTGCAGCTACGCATTGGTATGCACTCCGGTATGTATGAACCCATTGTACTCAGTCTTCAAAAGCCTTTTTAAGAACCGTTCACACAGAGCGAAAGCAAAAACGAAAGCTAAAATTTCCTTTAATTTTTGTCGCTTCTTCTTTGATCATTTTTGCTGGTTCTTTGATCGTTTTCTCTTTTTCCCTCGCTATCGCTTGGTTTAATTATGCCCTAAGAAGCTCGTTCACGCGGTAGAATTACAGATGCGATCGATTTTTGTCGTAGCTGATGGATTCAGTGTAATTGTTCAGATGAGATGATCACGACTTCCATCGCAATGAACGGGTTTTGTACCTTATTAATCGCAATAGAGTCGCGCCGTCTGAACGAGGCATAAAAACGGCTTTAATTGGAAGTGATTCGCGAAGCTGGCGGCTAATTTCTGTCCTTCAAAATCACACGGATTCAATGTTAAGGCAGTAATGTTATCACAAAAAGTGACTCCAGATTCTGTACGTTTTTTGATCTAAGACAAATACTTTTTATTCCATAACTTTTTCAAAATCAAAAGATTTTCATCTAATTATACGACGAGGCAGCCGTGGATAAATTATGATCTATCTGGTCGATTCCTTCTGAACCTTATTCTGGCAGACCTGCCAACCTTGTGTTAAAAAATCAAACCTAAAAGTTGATATTTTAAATCCAACTGCTGCAAAATAAATTTTAATAATTCCATTTTAAGTTGGTGTTTTTGTACAGCCAAGGAGTTCACTCTTCATAGTTCATCTCTTAAACCTAAATTTAACTTTTAACACAGATCTGCATTGTTGCCAAAAACGGCTTTGTGAAGTTCATGTCCATAAGTTAGAATGAGGTTCACCCTAATGTATCTTTTGTTAAATTTTGTTAAACTCGAACACATTTTAACAGGTCCGGTTGTGGCTGGCGTGGTTGGACTCAAGATGCCCCGGTACTGCTTGTTTGGAGACACAGTTAACTACGCCTCCCGGATGGAATCCAGTGGATTAGGTACTACTAAATAAAATTTGATATTAAAGAATATTAAAAATCTTTTTCACAAACATTCAAAAAGGTTCTCGCTGCACAATGGCACAGTTGGACAGTGCAAGATTTTCTTTTCCTCATAGTATTTAATACATTTGGGGTGTTAAACTGTACCTCAACCTTTAAGTTCCATTCATTATTTGACACAAGTTGGCAGAATAAGATTGAGAACAAAGAACTCGAATTAATTGAATATGATGCATTTTATTTCAGCATTACGGATCCACGTAAGTCCAGAATGTGCAAAGGTGCTAAACCAACTCGGCGGATACAAACTCGTGAGTCGTGGAAAAGTACACATGAAGGGCAAAGGAGAAATAAATACCTACTTCTTGACGGAAAAAGAAGGATTTAATAAACAATTACCTGACTTGACTTTAGCAGCTTCATTGGAGGAACATGAGTTTAAATAGCATTGCTGAAGTTTTATTAGATTAAATAAATAAGTGCTTTGTGTGATATGAACTTTGAATATTGTTTGCTTATCCGAGTTTTTTTTATTTTGATCCTAAGCCTAATTGGGATGAAATTTCATTCACGGAACAGGAATGTTTAAATAATCGCTTCATTTAATATACCCAAAATGAGCTCCAAAAAAATCCTGACAAGAACATGAGTATCAAACGATTCTTAGTGTAGTTTATAATGGAGGTCTAAAGGAAAATAATGTTGAAGGCATTTGTCTACAAAATGATATTGTGTACTTTAAAAAAAATCTTTTGGAGGACATTTTGAAGGATATTGCATACTTCACAATGAAGAGATCCAATGGCTAAGATATTCACAGATTTCCTGACAGGAAGAAAACAATAAAGTCAGAAATGGCAAAAAAAACATGGTCATTACAAAATGGTACTTGTGCAAAATCGTGCCACTTACTAAGGTATCAAATAAATTTAGTAAAAAAAAAGACCTCACCTATTTCAATTTATTTTTATTCAACTCGTATTCCACACTACTCTTAACCAAAGAACGTGATCCTGGCTTGGGAATGAGCTCACAAAATTTCGACTCCCAAGATCTCTGATCATTCACTTTTTCAATTTGCGTGTAAGCCCTGTTCCCCTGAAATAAAGTTCATCAGTTTCACCGTCGACTTTAGTTCCGAAGGTTTTCAAATTAGAATGTTAATTAATTAGGCAAAAACCAGTAACGTAAAATGTGTGAACAGTTCCGTGTAGCAGAATGATGTACTTCTTCACAACGAGCAGATTCTGGTAGACCTTTGTTTACGAAACACCAGAATGATTCTTTCCAGTACAAAGTTCCACAATGGATGACAACATATTTGCTATAATAACACAGGCAACACCAACACCTTCAATCCAATTTCTGTGTCCTGGATGGATATCCTTTAAAATTGTGTACTGTGATAACAACAGAAAAACACTGGATAGGGACATTGTGATATTGATGGTACCTCCAGTGACATATGAAGCAGCAAGAAAATACAAAGGCCATTGAAGCGTCGAACTTGCGGAATGGGCCAACAGGAACATATAGTTTTCAGTACTATTTGGCAGAACTGGAGATTCAAATATAAACATCAGAAGCATTGAAATCAGGGTAGTTACAAGGAATGTCCAGAAGAGTACAGCGTGTTGGTTGTCTCTGACATACTGAAAGTGGCGGATGACTAGAATGTCCAGCGTTAAGGAGATTCCAGTGGCAGCAGCCATGGCGTAGCCGAGTACTGTATTCCACAGTTCACCCAGCTCTGTCATTGACGATGATGATGGCGACGATGACATATTGTATGCTCCCACAGTACTACTGTATTGTCGCACAGATGCAGTCACTCCATTTCCTTCAGATACTGATATCAGTATTTCCTTTGTGGTATAATTATTTGTTGATAAGTTACTTATAATGGCATCAACTATGCTTCCCTCTTCCGTTGAAAAATTAATAATCTTTGACAAATTTTCTACTTTTTGGAAGAGAAAGCTGGGTTGCAAGATGAAGAAGATTCCTAAAATTGCTAGCGTGTTGCACAATATCCTTATGAAATTTATCTCTTCTTTTAAAATAATGTGAAAAATGATTGTCCCTGATATGATTCCCATCGCAAATGAGAAACACTGCGACGAAGCAATGGGTATGTGTTCCACTGAAATGGGGAAAACTAGGGAATTGGTAGTTTGTGTCAAGGCATATAAAATAGTTGGTTTGATACCCTTGGCATCAATCTTAGGTAAGAGTCTTAATGTCAAGCAATAGATACACATACAAGTAAAGGCAAATCCCATTCGTATTGCATTGAGTTCGAAATCAGGCACAGAATGTCTCAGCAACTGTACGGTTGTCGCAGAAACAGTGACGAGCATTGTCATCACAAACACGCCGCATATTCCACTGCCAGTTTTGAACCAAACTCTCCAGTTCTTGCTCATTTTTTCATTTCCTTCCAACAGTGCCTCTGATTCCATGACGCCTCTTATTTAGATTGGGAAATTATCTCCTACAAACAAAATACTACAAATTTTTATCATAGAAATTGAGCAACTGACGAAGTATATGTTTTTGTGTTTGCCAAAATTGAAATGTATTGGTGAAATTCTGTAACAACTCAATTCTGCTGCCATTCGCATAAGTTAGATTCTGCTAATAGGAGATATTGCAGTTGTGTGCCTAAAACAGGTTCCACTGTCATGATTCATAAGTACTTAAGTAAGTTAAATAGTATGACGTTCAGATGATTATGATATGTAATTCGCATCCAAAAAGAACGTTACATTAATGTCAAAGATTATCAATATATTGTTTAATTTTAAATATCAATACAGTTGTATTTAAATACACAGACATATATATTAATCTACTTATTGACCGCACTTACCTGTTGTAATGTTCTATCATTTAAAATTGATGCGTTTGTAAGATTGCATGGAAATCTGTAGCTTTTGCCACATCGTTCGTGGTGTAAGATTCCCTTGGCCACTCAAGCATTCATGCCCTGCATTCATCTCCTACCAGCCACAGTAAATCTTATGTTTTTATAAATAGTTGATCTTACAATACATATTTTTAGTTTCGGAAATTGCTTGATTCTGTACACGCAAGGTACACCATTACCAATGAGCAGTTTAATAAATATCTCCACATAAAGCTTAATCAACAACCAATAACGATGCGTGAGTAACTAACTGTGCACATACCGTTTATTCGTTTGATATCAATTGGTACATCTTTTCAAGTATCACAATGGTCTAAAATATCAAAACTTTCAAAAGACCCCTTCCCATCTTTAATTTATGAATATTATTGATTACACAGTTGATTGGAAAAGGCAATCTGCACCTCCCTGTAAGCTAAACAAGAATTTTTTCCAAGAAAATCTCAGCCTACCGCATAACGGTCTGTCGCCAGGTGCTTAGTCCGCCGATCCTCAAACCACATCAATGACAAATGTACTATTAAACACAAGACTTAAATAGTCATGAGGGACCATGATGACAATCTCCCAAGTAATTCTTTGCGTAAGAACCAATCAGCTGATGAATAAAAACAACATAATTTGACGGGTTTCAAGCACATTAGATACATGCACAAAATTCAGATTTGTTACAGAATCGATCACCTTTGTATAATTAGACAAATGGAAAAAGAATAACTTTAATAAATGCTCAAATGATGGGCACAGAAGGCATTTTTAGTTTTTTCGAAACTCCCGAAGTTGGCATTATTGACATTTGTATGTAGTAAATGTGAAATTAAGTATCAGTGATAGTAAGAGTATTACGTTTCAAGGTTGGAGACATGCGAGCTCTATTTGGTCCGATGTAGAGTAGCAGTAGCTGAGACTATGAGTCACTAAGGGCAACTTTATACCTTGGTTACCAATCATCTCTCAACTGGATCTTACATCTGTTTCTCATAAGCAAGAGTTATCTTCAGTTAAACTGTTTATTGAAGTTACGTACAATCTATGTAGTGGTTGCCCTCTTATGTACTTTTGGTATCTAAGCCTGGTTACTGGTACAGCATCTAAGCATAGAGATGTATCCTAGAATCCTAGAAGGATTGGCATATAAGCTGTCTGCATTGTACTGTGCAGGGCATTAAATACTTAATGTGATCAGTGTATGATTGGCTGATGCTGGAGGATGCCACTATTGGCCACACGCTCAGTTGGATCCCTGTGGGGCTCTCAACAGCACAGGAGCCTACAGCAGCACGGGAACTTGAGGGACGATGCAGACAAAAATGGCAAGATTCCTACGTTCAATCCTCACTGGAGGTAATAGTTTGTTGCTGAATCTTTTTGTTTTCATGTAGTAAAGCCTCTAATGCCTATATTACGAATTTCGTCTAATTCGTGAAAACCTCGAATTACTGCATTGACAATACAAGTCAGTTTAAGATCCCCCAACTGCCCCTTGTCTGAATGGCAGATCTTAAATTGCTCGACTGACCGCGTGTTTTATCTCATTTATTTTGCTTTTCCCTGTGTAAAGTCTGTCAGATAATCTGACAGAAGCGCATATCGTGAAAAACTAGAATGTTAGTTTTATACTATATAAGTTAGTTTGCATTAATTGATTGCCAGAAAACACTTGGACTGATGTTGTAAGAGGGATTCCGGCGAATAAGGAGCCGATATCTTACCAACGTATATATTGAATCATTAAGGCTTTGTAACGTCGTGCTCTACTGATTCCCTGTATAAAGATCTGACAGAAAAAATAGCCCTGCGACGGGCTGAGGTGGTTTAAGTTAAAAAGATGTCAAATTGTCAAAAAGATGTGAAATGTCAAAAAATCAAACACCTGGACTATGGAGGAGGTTCACAAAAAAATTTGACATTATGAGGTTCACACATATTGATGTCAATTTTCATGTCAAATACGGTGGTGACGAAAAACACTTGAAATGTCCATAGAAAGTATTTTTGACCAATTTTGATGACCTTGATATGTGATGTCGAAATTCTCGTAAAAATTCCCTGTTTCCACCTTGGTAAAATTTTTCTCATTTTGACATTACATACCCTTAGAAAAACATTAAATTGATGACTCATATCAATTTTGACCTCCCAACCCATGCACAAAACAAGCAGTGGCCAATAGAAAACAAATTCACAAACTCTTGATTTACAAGAAACTGTTAATCAAAAAAATTCTCAAAAGGTACCATTTGGCAGCTAAAAAGGTCCCCTGCAAATCATCAATGACATTGGATCCCTATCATTGACCCTTCATGCTGTAAACAGATGATTAGCAAAAAGTGCTGAGTCATCTAGATCTACCAAAATTGAATTTTCAAAAAATTATATAAAATTACAAAACCACATCTATCTGATGTGAAATTTCCCACTAATTCCAAATATGTGCTTAAAGTGTTTAATTTTGATATATTTATTATAGTTTGATAGTTTCATGATTATGTAAAAATTTGAGGTTGCCTTGCATTTTCCTAAACTTTGAAATGAGTACTCAAACATCAAAATCTAACAAGAATTAACTTCAGAAATGAGCAACTTATATGGAGTAATAGAAACATGAAAACATGTTAAACATGATAATTTTAAAAACTTCACTAAATCACTAAAAATCACTTAATTTGGGGTCTGGGGATGCTTCTTCATCTATTTTCACCATTAAAAAAAAATTCAAAATGCTTGCTGCTACAGGCCATTTCTTGGAAAAATTCCTCGTTATCGCCCCAGTATAGATTTTCTAATTTTAACATTACATACTCTTAGAGAATTATTAGATTGACCACTCATATCAATTTTGACCTCCCAACAAGATGAGCAGAGGCCAAACAAAAAAATATTCACAAAATCTTAATTTACAAGAAAACTGTTAATCACAAAAATTCTCAAAAGGTACCATTTGGCAGCTAAAAAGGTCCCCTACAAATCATCAATTGACATTGGACCCCTACCATTTATGCTGTAAATGGATGATTTATGTTTCGACCCGAAAATGGCCACTTACTCGAACGGCCATAACTCGGACACCAACCAAGGAAATAAATTTCTCAATTTTGCCTAAACTGAGTTAGATAGACTGACACCTTCATGCAAATTTTTGGGTCCAGATTCCGAATACCCATCACTCTAAAAAGTTGTGAACTTTTCGATATGTCGAAAAATGTACAAAAAGTCAGCAGTTATCAGCCCAGCAAACAGCCAATTGGTGACATATTCAAAAATCCAAAACAAGGTATCTAGAACACCCTAGGGTACATCTATGGCCTGATTCTTGATCAAATTGGTGAATCCTGACTACCCATTAAGCTGTTGCAAATGTGTCAAAAAATCCAACCTTTATTTTCAATGCCCCATGGTGCCCCCCTAAGTGTGTCACACCCCAAAAAATGGTACCATCATATAGCCTAGTTATCTGCCCACCTAAAACCCCTAAGACATTTTGATGAGTCATCATTCCTTCATCGAGAAAACTTTGATTTTCTGAAGGCACCTAATTTTGGCAAAAGTACTCAAATAGCCCTGGAATTGCCAAAAACTGACATATGCTAAAATTGATCAAAAAGAAATTCTCATGTGCTACGGTATAATTGACCAAACGGGAAGAGTATTATACATCATAACATCAAATGCCCCCGTTCAGAATATTTATTTAATATTCAAATATATTTTTTCCATTTATTTACATCAAAACAAAAATAGTCCTAGTGTTACAGCGCTCAGCCTTCTTACCCTTCAGTTTTTCGCTACAAAATGTAATAATAGTCCAGTTAACTGCCGAACTTCCATTAGCTCAAATTAAGATAAGTCAGAAAGATGGATGATCAAGTATGTAATATTTCAACTTTAATTTATCACAGAAACACTGTACTAAAATCTCTTTTGCACTTTAAGTGTATTTTTCATTGTATGTATCAGTATAATCTAATGAGTTGTGTTGTAAAATGCTTAAATTTTTTTTACAAATAAATTCAATGGTAATGCACAGTGAGTTTCTGTGTGTGTAAGTATATATGTGTTATTCTAAATTTTCAAATTTTCATTTGCAAATTGTTATTTATTTATTTCCATAAGTGTACAATCAATTACAAGTTTGTACGATAATTTGTTAAAAATATAATCAAGGATTTGCTCTTTTCATTGTTGGTGTAGCAACTTGGATGATTTGAATACTTAATGTGCGATATAAAATATTTAAATCACAAATTGTGACAGTTGCTCGGGCCAATGAGATTCAGCGGTATTGCAAATAAGCCAACCACCATAAATTATATATATTTATGGGGGCGCCAACGTATTTATTTGACCAATTTGTCCCAAAAACTCCATGAAAATGACGAAATTTTGGCCAAGGGGGCCTCGCACCCCCTAGACCCGCCACTGAGTATTTTGATACAAGTATACCATGGGTATGCGCCCCCTCGGGGAAACCCTGGATCCGCCACTGATACTGTAAGCTTAACAGTTAATACAGGTACATTCTCAATTAAGATAATACAACCTCGCACAAAACATTATGATATAATCTCTATTACAAAAGTAAATTTATCCTACACTTTAATACTGTGCATTTCT
>JBCAUG010734842.1:0-11786 GCA_038406175.1 Haplosyllis leylae | reverse complement strand
GGGTTCCCCCCCCCCCCGGATAGGTTTGCTAGGTTTGTAGTCAGGGGTCTGTCAAGGGGTATCTGTCCAGGGGTACTCAGGCCCACAGCCAGGGAAGGGGGGTAATCAGTCCCATACCCAGGTACTAAACTGGGGAGTACTCAGCCAGGTGGGGGGAGGGATACTCAGCTGGATGGTACTCAGCTGGGGGTACTCAGTTGGGGGGGGGGGTATTCAGTTGGGGTGGTATTTAGCTGGGGTGGGGGGTACCAAGCCAGGGAGTACTCAGCCGGGGGGGTACTCAGTCTGTGTTCCCCCCCCCCGGGATAGGTTTGCTACACGGCGGGCGGTATGCCTCTTGCGTTCACGCAGGAGGACTTTTTTGTTTTCAATATGTTTTGTCTTTTGCTTTAGTGTTGGATGTGGACAATCTTAATGAAGTAACATTTGTCCACCAAGAGCAGATATCCGGATTACAATCCGATGTATCTAATCTCCAGAACACGGATGAACAACTGGATGCCAGAATAACGAACCTGGAAAACAATGGAAGTGGATCATCGAACACAACAGGTTCAGATTTTTGCTTTATGAATATCTTCAGGACAACTCATCAAATAAGTGTTTTGTATTAGATCTATTCAAAAGTGAATCCGGTTTTTTTTTCAGATTTGGAAATACGCGTCAGTGCACTTGAAGTGACTGTTTCCGAGCAAATTATTGCTATCTCGAACTTGCAAGAGACTGATATCACTTTGGAGGAAAGAATAGAAGAACTCGAGCAATTCATCGGTGGTACGTACATGCATTTTTGTCATTCCTTTCAAAATAGTTTCTTTTGAGGAATCATGTCAAGTTCCGTTGCCTTTTCTTTGCATTTACACCACGGAACATTTGTCCTTCATGGATTTATTTCCCACAATGATAATGTCCTTTTCTTCACACAAATTTATTCGGCGATATTCATGCACTGTATTCACTTGCTTATCAGTCGGAAATTGCCAATAGCATTGTAATGACTGTTCTTTTTTTTTCAAAGGGGAATGGACGGCATGCGAGAGTTCACCTTGTGACAACGGAGCCACCTGCGTCGACGTCAACGTCGATACTTTCATCTGCGTCTGTAGGGATGGGTTCTTTGGAACTACATGTTTTGAAAGTAATAAATCACTGTTAAAGTAAAATATTTCAAATGGTGAACACCGTTACTGATGGAGGGCCCAAAAAACATCAGTTCTCGATAGTCCAAAAAACAGAACTCTTTGTGCGCACAGACGAAATATGTCTATAATCTAATGCCCTTAAACATTACTTAGACTTCACATCATGTTCATGCTTCGAGTACAAAAGATGTGATTGTAATTCTGTTTCTTTCTGTAGGTTACTCAGATGCAACGTTTTTGGCCTCCTTCACTGATGACATAGTGTCACCTGTTCCCACTCCAATTGTATTCGACTTTGCTATCATAAACCCTGCCGGCCACTATGATCCCACGACAGGCATCTACACGGTACCACTGAACGGCACATACGAGATAACAGTGCAACTCAAAAATGATGTGATTGCTGATAATGACTGGGGTTATCATCTGGCAATTGATGGTGACGATGCAACGTTTAACAGACATAGTGCCTCTGGTAGCTCTAATTCCGAATTTGTAACTATCCCCTCGACTGTCATTTTCCCTCTTAATGTTGGTAAACAAATTTCTGTGACACCTCTGGGAATTGATGCACTACAGGGCGCTTTAGGTGGTGAAATACGTTCTTGGTTTTCTGCGCATCTCATTCACGCCGAATAAAAACATAATAAAAAAATCAGTTGTTATCTATTTTGGCTCAAATTGAACCGTTTAACTGCATGTACCAGTGTCGCAGACAATAGCAGAAAATTGGGAATTACGCCTGAACCAATCAGTGGTCAGCCGTGCTACAACCTCTGTTTACTTAATCTGCAAACGTGCGAAACAGGGGATTCTATTGGCTTGTTTGCACGCGATTTCAGCCTCTTAATTCAAGAGATACCTCTTAATGTTCCATCCAAATCAATGTAACAAGTAAACCACGAGTTCAAAAAAAATCTAAATAATATTTGGGAACAGGATTGATGTCATTTCTCAAATATCTCAGTTACAATAATAATGCATGAATGTGAAGACAGAATAGAAAACCTCAAACTGCACAATTCAATTCAATGGTAGGTATTCTTTTTACTGGCCACAAGTTTGATTTTATAATTTCTGATTTTCTTTCTCTCAGTGATGTCTTTTCAGAAAATTCTGTTACTATGTGTTTAATTTAACTATAATTTAACTATTTCAAATATCGATGCTGCAAAATACTTGCCCAAGAACACTGCAAAGAGAAATTAGTTGCAACTGCTATTCAAGTTCAAGTAAAAGTGAAGTTACGATGGCTGACAACAGCAAATTGTGAGAAGTACTTTGACACCAAATTTCTTAGCATATCAAATCATGTAGTAGCTTATCCAGGAAGTCACCGGGCATATCTCTATCAACCCAACAAACTACATTTTCTCGGATGTCACAGAATTTCATGGGTTTGTGCCACCCATCTCCTTCTTTGGATATGCCTCTGGAATTGTTAAATAATACATTGACACCATGTGCGAACACCAGATTTAGCCTTTTGGTAAGAAGATAGGATAATTCTGACATACCTTTCAAAGGTCACCAGTGGAAAATTCTCTTTTTTATCATAGTCTAAATAAATCTTTATCACATAATATGATATTATAAGATTTTTCGACAGGTCACGGACACGGAATCCGGTGTAATATCGTTTACAGAACCGCCCCCCTCCCATTTTAAGTGGACACACTCTTGAAAATAATGAACCCCGTTGCAGTGCGATTTATTTTCAACATTTACTGGAAAACACCATAAAATAAAAGAAATTTTGGGTCACACAAAACCAAAATGAAACATAAAATTTGAATTAATTGAACGTTTTAAATGTTACAAAACTAGTGAATATCAAAATAAAAGAAAATATTTGACACATTGTGTGGTATTAAAAAGTCTAATTATTTTTATTCAGAAAACATTTTAAAATAATCAATACTTCAATGATAACTATCTTTCAAAACAAACTGTAATTTGAAATGTTTTCAAAATTAACAAGAAAGTCCTCCTCGCATATTGAATGCTGTAAGGCAAGTACTTACTTTTCGGTACTGTTCCTAGGCCCAGCTGGGACTGGGTACCCCCCTGGCTGGGACTGGGTGCCCCTCAGTTATGATTGGGTACCCTCCAGCTGGGACTGGGGTACCCCACCTGGGTATGGGTACCGTCCTGGGACTGGGGCACCCCCCGGCTAGGGTTGGGTATCCCGGGCTACCTCAGTCCCAGTCAGGGCTACCCCTATCCCAGCTGCATCTAAAAATACATTTGCGCAAAAATTGGAGGCACACTGACCCACTACCCTGCTGCAGTAAACTGTCGGTTCCCGATGGGAGGGGGTAGTTGGGTTCAGGAGGGCTGGAGGATTGGGAATCTAATTCCTATTTGGTTCTTCCAGACAAATCCTTTCTGACTGGTCCTTCTGGGGGACAGAGGTACCAGGACCAGATGGATTACTGGGGATGGGTGAACGTTGTGCAGTGTATCCCAGTGCATTACGGAATAGGGATACCCTCCCCTGTGAACTGAATCACACACTCGGCTAGGTGTTTGCATTATAATACGTGTCAGTGCAAATTACCATTTATTGGGTCACAATGACATTGGTGGTACTTAATTGTAGAACCAATGAATTTTGAAGCACCACTCAAATCAGAATGCTTATGAATTTAATGTACTTTCGCGGAAGATATTGACTGGATCTGTTACAGTGTTTTAGGATACACAGTTACAAAGTTTTTCGGCCGCTGTCACTACCACTACAGTGTTACCTGTTCCTGATTACATTCGATTGTATTCGATCATAATTATTATCCAACATAAGGCATTTTTACGGTACCACTGACGGGACATACAAGATAACGGTCCAACTCTAAAATGATACGACTGGTGATAATGAAGGTGATTATGCAACATTTAACACACACAATGCCTCTGGCAGTTCTGATTCCGAATGTGTCACCCTCTCCTCGACTATCATATTAATGTTGGGCAACAAATTTCGGTAACGGCTTTAGGAATTGATGCACTAGATGGCGCTTGGCGTGGAGAAATACGTTCTTTGTTTTCTGCTCATCTGATCCATGTCGAATAGAAACATATACTAAAGAAAAATAAAAAAGAGTTGTATTTTCTTTCTTTTAAAATTTTTTTTAGAGGACACAAGTCCTTTCCGTGGGGCCCCTGATACCCCTCTTTTGGACTTCAGGCGACGTCTATGTTGGGTTTCGAAGCCAGACTTGCATGCTTTCTTGCCTGTGTGGTCCTCCGATTCACCTCTCTCTCAAGGAGATCTTGTAATTTACACTTTCAGCTCAGCATAAGAATTTATTTACTCAGCATCAAAATTTATTTAGAAATTTCACTTTTAGGAAAGGAATGGCAAATCTAGCGACATGTCTTCTGAAATGGAACAAAATGATGAGTATTGTTAAATTGATAGTGTATGATCTGCAATAGATCTTACAACAGTTCATTTCTTGCAATTGACGCAAGTCAGTATTTGTAATTGACGAATCGCCCTTATTTCTGACAGTGGAGAGATCCGACGTACATGGATATTTTGTCAGTGATTATATGTATTTAAAGTTTTTATCAGAAGTGAGTATGTATCATCAAATAGTTCGTGCAAGTAATGCTTTTTTCCAGATACTTGAAAATCTAAACAAAAAAGATGTAAAAAGAATTCTCATAAATGGGAAGTATCTTCTGATCTTTATTTACGGTGAAAGAGTATGACAGTTTTCTGTGTCCAAATTTTACGTCCGAGAATTAAGACGGTTTTCTAAAATTTCTAGTCAAGCGCTGATGAATTTCTTATCTATGACATTAATGAGTGTTAATGAGTTTGTAGATCATCTGCTACTGCACACGAAGCTGTAAATCATCACAATATATATACAGTGTGTCTCTCACCTGCGAAAGCAGAATCTTTTAGAGATTTGATTGAATTTTATAAGAAGTAACTAAATGAGTATATATAAAGCATCACCATATGGTAGGTGTGTCTCTCACCTGCGAAAGCAGTTTTTTTTTAGAGATTTGATTGAATTTTGTAAGAAGTAACTAAATAAGCATATAGAAGTTGCTATTAATTTTATTTGCTGTCATATTTATCTGTACACATCTAGAATAATTCATGGAAGACTAAGAATCCGGATATAACGTGAGATTTCAAATTATTATTTATCTCTTTTCGCAGCAACTTGTGATGTTTCGTCGTGTACAACGGGATACCTGCGTAGATAGTAACAACCAAAAATTCTCCTGTGTCTACAGAGATGGGTTCCTTGGAATAGCACGTTCCCAAAGTAATTTATTTAGTGTAATTTATTATTATCTGGACCATTGAAAAGTATAATTGAACAAGAAAGACTTGTGGTTTTGGCGCAGTTATTAATTTCTTGACTCATTACTAGCAATCATCGCTAATTTTTCGTAAGTGGAATTCTCGAATATTTCAGAAAATTTTAGCCTTTATTATAAATCCAATCAAAAATGAATTACACCTGTCTTAAAATGATACCAATGTCACCATCTGCATTTCATTAACATTAAAAAACCAATGCAAATTAGACTATTATGCAAAAAGTTCTTTAGCGATTTTTAGCAATGATTGCTAGTAATGATCCAAAAATGCATAATTTTTAGTTTCACGTCATTCTCTTTTCATCTCTGAAACATAGCGGAAATAACACAGCATAGCAGAAATATAATTACACAGCAATTAAACTAATAACCTGAAACTCTGTCACATTATAATATGGCATCATGACATCATTTGATTCGAAAGACACATTGCCAAGATGTTGGCTGCTTTATATTTTTGTTCCAGTTCTTGTGCAGGTTATGGTTATGTTAACTTGACGTTTTTAGCTACAATCAAGGCCTTATCGAGTTTCCCCTAAATAAAGATGTATTCTGTAGATTCTACAGAATTATGAGAAAAAAATACAGTATCAAAATGTTACCCCCATTGGGAAGTGAATCCAGGCACAGACTTTCCTCTGACTTCCATGTCCTGCATGCTACCACTTAGCTAATTCCCCTATCTGCTTGAAGCCTCAGTAGTATTCATGTTCCTTATGTAGTCATGCTCTATTGATTCCTGAACTTAGAATGTTTTTGGAATCAATAGGGCATGACTATATAAGGATCTAAAGGGCTGAGACTTTCAGCAGATAGAAGAATTAGCTAAGTGGTAGCATGCAGGACATGGAAGTCAGAGAAAAGTCTGTGTCTGTGCCCCCAGTGGGGGTAACATTTTGCAACTGCATTTTTTTTTGTTTTCTCGTAATTTTGTAGAATCGAAAGAATGCATCTCTATTTAGGGAAAACTTGATTATGTATTCCCGAACCGATAATCTTCGACCATGCCAGAATCAACTCTGGTGACTATTACAATCCAAAGTTTTTTCCGAAATTACCATCAACACAAAGTTGACAGATCTGACAATTACTTCTTTTCTTATTTTTCCTATGTTAAATTGGTTATAGTCACTGACAAATTTGCTAGAATATACTACTCAAACATGCAATTACTAATATGTGCAAAAAGAACTGACATGTCAAGATATTTATGAGAAAATAAAGCTTAAACTGAAACACAAAAATGCCAGATCTGTCAGATCTGACAACATTGTATAATTATGGAAAAACACGACTGGTCTGTAGAAAGCACCACCTAATGGCATCTATGAGTAAGGGTCCGTTCCCACTTGGCGACAACGGCGTCATTTTCTTGTCGTCAAGTGTGAATGGTGTCATTGGTAACCATGCAACCCATTTCTTGTTGTCGTCAGAAATGGGTGCAGCACCTATTCCTGGTGACAAAAACATTGATTAAAATGTGTCGTCGTTGCCAAGTGGGAACGGGCCCTTATGTTATCTTATTAACTAAGGGTAACTGGTAATTACTGTTGATGTGTTGGCCGTGGTATGTTGTAAAATAATAACTAACTGCCATAAAGTGTCGGGCCTAAGTCTTTCGGTCTAAAGGAGGCTAAGTGTTTCGGTCTAAAGAGGGCTAAGTCTTTCGCCGCTTCTTCCTAATAATAGTGATTCCTATATCTAGGCCCTATCTATGTTTTTATATACCCTCCTTAAGCTGCGTAAGCCATTGGTTATGGCTAGGGTGACAGGGCTGCCTTTGGTGGTGTCAACACTTATGTGAATTGTTGCCCCTATTCATAGTGAATGAAGTTTCTCTCTAGTGCGGGTCACGGAGCTTGAAAGTTACAATTACAACGGCGCCCACGACAACTGGGATTTTGAAGGGGTGATGGTTGAAGAAGTGATCTTCACACCAGGTACAGCTCAGCATCGAATTTGCCGTTCGTAGAGAGTATTTCTTAGTCTGTCCTGATACATCTCTCTACTGGCCAGAACGTCTATGTGAAACCCATTGGTTTGGGTGGATTATACGGCTGTTTTTGGCCGACTGAATTGTAACGGAAACGTAATGGGGTGTAGCAGAAAATTTGTATTGCGCAATTTTAAATGTTGTAAAACGATCAAAGTCTCAGACTAAGCAAAACCTACGTATCCCAGGGACGCAGAACCAGAAGTGCTAAGCTAAAACCAAGAGGGTGAGCCTGTGGTTACAACAATGTATTCGAATATGATAGAAAATAATGAAATACCGATTTTGAAGTTCAGAGATTTTGATGATCAATAAAAAAAGGTCAAATATCGAAAGAGACTTTGAATCTCCTTCTTTTGTCGGTTATTTTAAAGTAACATTTTCTAAAATAATAAATCTTTGTTGGTAGCAAATAAAATAAGATACCTTATTGTTTTCCATGACACGAGAATATTGTAAAGTCAAAGGGGAAATTTTAGAGAATCTATCATTCCCAGTGGCCATTCGAAGTATCACAGCCATAAGCAGCTTGTAATTCAATAATATCAATGAATGATCTCACGTCTCTGAATGATGATGTGAATAATCATAAAGAACCCTCTAATTGTGTTAAATATACTAGAATTTGTAAGATAATATCAGCGTAACATGTGAAACCACCATCCGTCCCTAATTTTCGATGTGTCATGCTGACAAAAGAAATTTTGAATAACGGTACCAGAACTGTTGTTGATTATAATCGGAGTTTTCACAAATACAAAAAAAATGAGCAATTGGCGATATTGACATGAGTGCCAATCAGATGTATTTGTAATTTTCTTCTTTTTAGTGGGTGTGAGAGGATTGTATATTTCAAGATGCAAACTTAATGGTGTGGTTTATTTCTTATGATGCAGCTAAAATGAAAATGGTAATATTCGTTTTGGAGTATTGTGGAGACATTGTGAAGACCTCTGATGTCACAATTGAATTAAAAATATCAGGTGGTAAAATTGTTACCAGGTGGCTCGTTGGTGCGAAGGGTGCAAAGGGGTTCAATGGAGTGTGAGTGGTGCAAAAAATGTGAAGGGTGCAAGGGGTGCAAAGGGTGTGAGGGGTATAAAGGGTGTGAAGGGGTGCGAAGGCGATCTTTACCAGAAAACCAAACACACTTCTGTTTGCAAATTATGCGAAGAGTTTCGGTTGGCCAATATCTTTGTGGACAATTCAAAATCTTTTCAGTATTGGTAAAAACATGGCACATACTCACCGATAGATCGATGAAATTCAATTGCCCTAATTCTGAAGAGATTATAAAGATCATTTTGATTAATCTCACTTCAATTAAAATAAAAGTAAGACAAAAAAGGTGTGGTTTCCCACGCCCTTCTGTCCTTCTTAGCAAAATAGGTCAAAATTGATATGTGAAAATGCCATGTCACGCACAAAACTAAAAGTAAGCAAACTAGTAGATAGAAATCCATATTTAAAATGCTAGAGTAAGCGTTTTAGTAAAAACAGGTGCATTTACTCCCAACGCCATTTTTGGAGTATTTATATACCGTTACGGGTTTGCAAATTTGGCAAGTCTCTTTTAAACGATCATTAAGCAATCATGAAAATTCCACTGATTGTAAGTCTTCTTTTTTCACCAGTGATGTGCTGGGTTTCTATGAGTCTGGAAAGAGCGAGGATGTCTCGGTATTCAGAGAAATGTTGCAGGAGTTTCAAGACAGTGTTTTTGATAGGATGGACAAGATGGACAGCGAGATTAGAGAAATAAAACAAAGATTTGTGGTAAAGGATGACAAGGTATGTCCTTTGAGTGGTTCCGCTCAATGAAGGTTTCGGTCTTGGGTCTTTGGTAAAGTCCTCCGTGTTCAAATGTGATACAGATTTCTATCTTACTTAAAAATATTGCCTTTTTTAAAGAAAAATTTGAAGTAATTTCAGTGTTAACAATCATAATTATTATTATCATTCTGAATTTTTATTGGTTCAGATTTTATAATTTGATTAATTTAATGGTGTATATTTTGGGTTGGTTTTCTCCTAATTGGTGCACCAAAATATCAGTGTATATTTTGGGTTGCACTCAATTTAGACCAAGTCTACATATCTACCCAAATATCAGTGTATATTTTGGGTTGCATTCATATATTTAAGAAACCTTTTCTTTAGAATTTTTTGAATGAATATACAGTGGTCAAACCTGAAGGTAACGCTGGTGTTTTTTCCCAGAAATATAGTTTATCACTGAAAAAAAATGTTATGAATAGCCTCCTAATTATCACAAATCTACCAGAACGTTTCCCAAAACCAATCGCTTAGGAGCCAGTAATAAGCGCATTGTTATTTCTGCTACTTTTCTAAATAATTAACTATTATTACGAAATATAGTGATAGGGATACTAAAAGACTGGAAACAAATCATATCATTGTACTACATCTTAAATTTATCCTTATGATAACCTATTGATAGATTTGAAGAGATGCTTACATTTGTCTCATGAAGTAAACATAATTATTTGGCAACATAATTAAATGGCAATATCTTCTCTGGGGTAATTAAGGGTGATCTTTTCGTAGTCATATTGTTTTTGTGATGTGGTATTAATCTAACACGTAAACCGCCTTCAAAATTCTATTATTTTGGCCAAATTTCCCCCACATTATTTTTCCACTAACACTGTGTAATTACAGAATAAAATTAGTAACACTTCTTTTTAATCAACGACCCGAGGATATTAAAAAGTCAAAGTGGATGATTATTATCCCCAGTGGCCATTCGAACTTAACATGCCATAAACACCTTATAATTCAAGAATTTCAATGAATGATCTCAAATCTCTGACGATGCGAATAATTATCAAGAATCCTCTTATTGTGTTAAAATCATTAGAATTTGTAATATCAAAGTAACATGTAAAACCACCATCCGTCCCTAATTTGCGATGACAAGAGAAAAAAAATCACAATAGTGGAAATTTTGTCAATGACATTGCCACAATTGAATTAAAATTATCAGAAAGCCAAAGAAAGGACCGTTTGCAAATTATGCGGTGGGCGAATATCACCATGGACGTTTCCAAATCTATTCACAACAACAAAAACATCACGCAGCACAATGGAACCTGTTCACTAAGACGAAATTTAATTGCACAAACGCCGACCACGTACGTAGTACGAAGGAAGGTTATGTTTCAAACGGGCGTCTGTGATTCTGTTTAGGTGGGTAGCGGGTGGGGTACATCCTACCCAGGTACTGTCCAAGAAAAGGGGAGAGGGATGGGAGAGGGAGGGGTGTAGGTACCCTAAGCAAGTGAGCCTACCTTGCCCCTTCAAACCCCTCCCTCCTGGGTAAGATAAGAACGGGGTCGGTATTGCCTCCTGATGTTAATGCGAGGCTTTCTGTTTTCTAAAGATATGAGAAAGATTCTTTTTTTTTTATTGTGATCCAATGTTAAAAGTCATGAAATAAAATATTTTACCATGCAAAAAGACTTAGAAACGATCATGCAAATTCTATCGTTCGTAAGTCTTGTTTTCTTTGCCAACGGTTTGCTGAGTTTCTGTGAGTCGGGAAAGAGTGAAGATGTCTCTGTCTTCAGAGAAATGTTACAAGAGTTTCAAGGACGTGTTTTTGAGAGAATGGATAACATGGAGAGAGAAATGAAGGAAAGGCTAAAGAAGAAAGCTGACAAGGTATATATGATGATGGAATTTTTACAAGTTCCACCTTTGTCAAAAACGTGGTATCTTTATGTACAGATTGTTCACTTTTTCAGACATTGACAGGCAATATTCTTCTCAACGACACTGCAGAACTGGAACTGCGTGTTGATGATCTCGAAGTTGCAATGGTGACAGTGCAGGATGACGTGTCAGAGTTGGAGACTGACGTCTCTCTAATTGACGGAAGACTGCTGAACCTAGAGACTGACGTTTCATTGCTTACGCAAAATTTGATCAACGTTGAGACAGATGTCTCGGACAATGAAAACGCAATATTCAGTAAATATGGACAATTTTAAGACGCTTGACCCACAATTAATTTATGTCTGTGCAGGTTCCGGGGAAAAATTGGTCAAATAATAATTTGGTAGTCTTCCCATGAATTAAACACCTGTTTTAAGAAACCAATCACTCCCACTGGTCAAAAAAGAAGACCGAGGGACATGGCAAACATTGGTCAAGGAAAAGGCACCAGACAACTATAAGCTCTTCTGTCTTTCACTCTTCTCTCTGTATTCTTTTCAGATCTCATAAACTGTTTTCCTTGACTTTCAGGTCTTGTAATTAATGTGGATAGTTTGCAGGAAACC
>JBCAUG010734831.1:0-11786 GCA_038406175.1 Haplosyllis leylae | reverse complement strand
TTAACGAAGTAGTTTAGTCTTTAAGTGAAGCTCATTCATCAAATAACTTTTTAAGTGATTTTTAGCATGGGCAAGAAAATAATTGAACCATAAGTTTGCATGAGAGAAAAAATCCGTTTACTGAAATCCTAAATCAATATATGTTGGCCCCCGCATTGAACATGGTGGCATTACTTGCATGAATGCGTTTTTCAAATCCTTACAAGTAAAAAAAGAATTGTCTTAGAGATTATCTACATTTCTTGAAATTTTGTAGAGAACGTGTGTAGCACCCACCCATGAATAGAACAAGTATAAAATCAAACAGATAGGCAATAGGCACAATAATAATAATAATGCCTTCGTAGAAGGGCAGTTTTACATTGCCATTACCGTTTTCTTGTCCATTATTAAATTCTTTTAAAACTTCAATTGTAAGGCATACTGCTGATTTTACTGATACGAAATTGTGAAAAGTTAAATTCTTTATTACTCATATTCTGAATTGGTGATTGTGAAAGTGGCATAACAGCAAATCCTTATTTTACTTTGGAGGAAAAAATAAAGGTGGATTACGTTCGTCAAAATTTTTAACATGTGTTCGCTACAATGCAACCTCTTTTTCTGCGGTCAAATAGCGTGCGAAAAAAAAATTGAAACAAAAACAGAGGTAACCGCCTGATAAAAAAGTCAACATAATTGACTTTAATGGGACATGTCGCCATCTTCTCAGAAGTAACCTCAATAGAGCGATCGTGAAGCAAAAGCTCTGTTGCAGTGGATTTTTACTGCAGATGTGGTCTTGAATATATTATACCACTAGAAGGTGTCACCGTGTGGATTATTGGACACTACAGCAATAGATGTCCAAGGTCACCAATGATCCATACTTGTTATTTTCTTTGTCTGATGCAAACACGAACAATGTACTTAAAGCCGTATTAAGGAAAGCACGAACAAGCAGTGAATAATGTACACTTGTGTCATTTTATGGCTAAGCAAATGGTACATCGGAAAATACGTTTAATGAGAGCTTTCTTTTGAAATCATATTTCATGTTTTGATGATATGGTTGCTAAGGTTAAATCTTAATGTGTAATTTTGGAAACTCGTGTGGTATGGGTTTTATCTCGAGTCCGTATTGCTTTCTAAGTATATCCTGTGTATTTTCCAAGTAGTAGCAGACATAAAAGGTTAAATTTTAGACAGAAGGTAGTTTAGTATGGAGAATATTGTAATTTGTGAATATGCATGGTCTTCTTAGATTTGAATAATATCCACATTGAGTTGTTCTTAATTTTTCTAACTGGTAAAGATTGACACCAAATGAAATCTCTTTTCATAAAACTATCGTTTTCTTTCTTCTGAGTTCTTGTCTCAATTTCGCATAACTTTAACACATGACCGCATACACACTCAGGGTGTGGCACGGTAACATTTTCATGTATATGTCCGCAACACTATATGTTTTGTGATCCGTATTCCAGGGACAGTTTATGCCGGCTGGTGGCGGTTTTGGTGGCGTGCCGACCGGAGGGGCTCCAGGTGGAATGCCTTATAATGCCCAGATGACCAAAGAAATGAAGGCTAAACAAGAGTAAGAGGAGCTTCTTCGCACTTTCACAACCACTGGGTCCCGCTTAGAACGAGCAAATAGATACAAAAAAACTGCTCGTTGTAGCAGGGTGCTCGTAGTAACCGAACTTTTTAAGATACCGTCATTGATTTTGATGCCAAGGAATTTGCTATTTGTAAGCAGATGCCCGTTGTAATTGAACCGAATAGTAGTAAGCGGGACCCATTGTATTTAATGCGCAGTAATACAAGACAATAGCTCGGAAGCATCTCGTCGAAGAACTTTCTAATTTTCAATGCAAACAGGATAAACACTCAAATTAAAATTTTATTCATATGAAACACAAAACGTTTTATTTGTCAGAAAATTGATAGCTCAACAACAGAAGATGATGGAAGAACAGAGAAAACGAATGGAGAAAGCAATTAAGGAAAAACAATTCCAGGATCAACAGAAGCGATTGAAGGAGTTTACCGCAATCGGCGGGCGTAAAGTAGACGTAGATTCCTTCATGAAATCAATTGTCGGCGACGAACCAAAGAAACCGCAACCACAGTGCAGGCCGGGTGGGCCGGCGCAACCAGGCCACATGGGTGGAGGAGCTGCCCAACCAGCACAAGGTAAACCAACCCAACCACCTGCACGAAAATGTCAAGCGTTACGGCCTGTTTACACCAAGCGTCAGCGTCAATGCAGAGTCGATGCTGGCGATAGAGCTCTCATTGAAACCAATAGAGTTGCTCCAGAATGGGTTGCAACCCCATTCCACAGTGACTCCATTTGTTTCCATATTTTTCAAGGAGACCAATATTACTAGTGTTGAGCGTTGACTCTGCTTTTGACGCTTATGCTTGGTGTAAACGGGCCTTTAACTGTGTATTTATTTCAACATTTTAAAAAGCTTCTTTCACCAAATAAGAGCATTCTATGCTGTGGCCCACGGTTTCAGGTCGTTCCTATTTGTACCATAGTAGGTGTTCCAAATGCTGCTAATGAAGATGACTTTGGGGACTTCCTGTCGGTCCGGGCCCAATCAGCAGCTACTTCACAACCCACTCAACAAGTCGCAGCCAATCAGAAATTAGTCACTTCAGCCGCAGGTCCCAAGGCCATTGTAACAGAGCCACCAGCTGCACCCAAGGAGGAAAAGAAAGGTAAGTTGTAAGTTGCGAATATCTATCATTGATTTAATACTCAACTTACTGTCGTTGATGCACCTGCTCATTTTGGACACCGTCAAAATGTTGATGCTTGAATTATTTAGGCTCACAGACACTGTAAGATGCTGAATTTTCTTTTGCAATATTCACGTTGAAAATCACGCAAACTTAGTCTAGCATTACATATTACACAAAGTGGTGTGCTGCTTACAGTATGTAGTCTATATTTCACCATGTCAGTCAGTGCCACATACACTTTAGCTATGTCCTTGTAATAGACACACCTCAGATTCATAATTGTTGTCGCTGGCACAACCGAAGTTAAATCGCATACTGTCGAAATACGTTTTCTCAAGAGCTGAAATCCAAATTGAGACATTTTTGTCCACAAGAAAACTAATAATCCTGTCATATCTTTTTGCAGAACGTAAGTATAACGAGAATGCGGGTTCATTATTTTTGTTTTTATTAAGTTTCGAATGTTTTAATTGAATGGTGTGATCAATAATATTAAATGAAAACCTGAATTTAAACAGGAACACCTGTGAGCTGTTTTAGTACTTAATGCGTTTGATGTGTGTTACTTTAATTTATAGTATTGAATGTTGTGCATTTGAATTTGTACATTGGTCATGGTGAATAAGAACTTTGATTTAACTGGTAAGAGTTAAATGGTGTAGTACAACATTACAAAACCAAATTGCTTCAGGTAGGCGTTGGTATTAAGGTGTTTCTGTTACGGTGAAGGACTAAAGGCTTGTTTACACGTAACGTTTGCGTGTACGTCTGCGTCAACGTCTGTGTCAAGTTTTGTATTGAGTCTATGGTTGACACAGAGAATGGGTCTGAAACCATTCTCTGCTTGTGCATTTGCGTCACCATTGACTCAATACAAAACTTGACGCACACGCACACGCAAACGTTACGTGTAAACAGAGCTTAAACTAGAGAACGCAAAAGCGAATATTTTGTCGTTTTACAGTGGGATTCATTAAAATAAAAGGGGAGAAATCAAACATACATTTCCTGTCCCGCTTGCGATGAGTTCACCTACAACGTGTAACCGGCTACTACGAGCAAATAATTGACTAACGAGCCAAATACCCTCTCATTGATGACACTTTGGGGGAAAAATGACAAGGAAACTAGCATTCGGTTACCGAGAGCACTTTGTACGTGTAATTGCTCCTTGTAAGCTGGACTGGGCATTTTCACACAGTGGGAGATTACGCTAGTCACCAAACGGCCCAATTTTAAAATTTTGATGTGAAATATTTTCAGATCTGGCTTCATTCATGATGCAATGTTCAGATCTGTCGGCCCCCAAAGCAGCAAAGGGTTTCGTGAAGCCAGCCATGAGTGAAGTGCAGCCGAAGAGAGGGAAAACGATCACATATCAACCAAGTCAAAAGGCAAGAGCATGGGTTGGGGACACAGGTGAGTTGAAAGCTGCTGAAATCGTTTTCACCAAGAACAGAGTAAATGTGCAGCCAAAAATGGAACTTTTCGTCTTTAGTTGTCGAGCCTGCACTCACCTATCTCAGTTCTTTTTCCATTTCAGAAAAATTGTCAGAAATGTTCACGTTGCCTGAGCCTGAACCAGAGAAACCATCTCTGCCAAAGTGGATCACGGGACAGGCGCCCGCACCTGAGGTTTACCATCAAGTGCTGGAGGCATGTACAAGGTATACAGAACTGCCGCCAGCATTTGTGCATTTACGGCATGCATTTATCAAGTACACGAAAGTTCCCCTGTGTGACCGCGAGAGTATTGAGTCCTCTAGGGTACCCCCTGGATACAGTTCTAGTCCAGGTCTGGGGTACTCCCCCTCCCCCCCCGGACTGGACTGGGGGGTACCCTCCCCCTCCAGACAGGACTAGGCGGTACCCCCCTCCCCCCACCCACGTGAACAGACACACACCTGTGAAAACACTTATAACCTCCCGTTGTACTACGTACGCGGGCAGCAAAAAAGTAGAAAGTGCAGAAATGCAATGAAAAAAGTGTTTTATTTGCTGTTTTAGGGAAGAGAAAATACAGACTGAACTGTTGTACCCGATACTGTTGAGAAGCGGACTGGCACGGGAAACTCTGGGACAGCTGTGGGGACTGGCAAATAAACAAACACCCGGGCAGTTAATCAAAGAAGAACTCTTCGTTCTGCTGGCTCTCGTAGCTGTTGTCCAGGTAGCTCTTTACTACTTATGTTTACAAAAA
Source organism: Haplosyllis leylae (assembly GCA_038406175.1). Classification (NCBI taxonomy): domain Eukaryota; kingdom Metazoa; phylum Annelida; class Polychaeta; order Phyllodocida; family Syllidae; genus Haplosyllis; species Haplosyllis leylae. The sequence goes on along the minus strand of JBCAUG010734831.1, from coordinate 6,853 downwards.
TGCTACAGAAGTACGATAGTAGCACGGCGGCTTTTGTAAGAAATATTTTATGTAACTCAAGGAAAATTACACAATCTCACTGTAGTTTGAGCACCAACTAAGATTCGCATGTTTGATGAAGGAAATGAACATGTGTTTCAGAACAAAATGCAGTTCAGCTCAATAGATGTTCTAAACAAGTGTCCATTGGCGCCAATACCAAACTTGGGACAAAATCAAACACCACCCAATCAACCATTGCCTGAAGAGGCACAGCAGCAGCAGCAGCAACAACAACAACAACAACAGCAACAGCAGCTACAAGCACAGCACCACCACCACATGCCACCGCATCAACAGCCACCTCAACAACCACAGGTATCAATCCAACATGTCATAGTGATCATGAATTCCCCTCGATAATTATTGTCAAAACGTGCTAAATTATACCGTAATTTACAACGCTCATGACACCAAGACCGATACTGAGACCGAGACTGATGAAATGGCTAAAAGTAGCCAATGACATCAGTGACAAAGTCTGGGTGCATTGTGAACACCTTTATACGATTCTATGTAAGCCACCTTAATCGATCTAAAGTGTCTCTCTGCCTCTGGGTCTTGGTCTCGTTCTTGGGCAGTGTGAATACACTATTATTCCATTATCCATTTTTATGGATAATTGTGCAATTACTGCAGATGAACAACGTGACGCCGGCCTCAATAGTAGGAATTAACCCGGGATCTGGGGCGACATCACCGCCCACTGGCGATGATGATTTTGCTGACTTTCAGACAGCGGGAGCCTCTGGTGTACCACCATCAGGTAATCGACGACATCCACACCTATTGTAAGCTGTAAAAAGCCAATTGCTGGAGATTGTGTAATCGATTTGTTCTGGAAAATAAAACCATTGTTCTAATGTTATTAATTAGTTGGATATCTCTTTTACAGACTCTTTTGGTGATTTTTCTTCGGCCGCTGCTCCTCCATCAACATCTAGGTAAGACAGAAATGCAGTACACGAAGCCAAAATCTTTCTGGTAAAAAGTTATTTATTAATATGTGGGCAGTACGGCATATCCACTCTGGGCTCAGAACTAGGACGGGTGGATTCTATGAAAGTTGTTCACACTGGTCCGAAACTGTGACCGCAACTGGGGCAATGAGATTGTGCGCTCTCTTTTTTTCGCAGTCCCAGATCAGACTGAGGCCAGTGTGAATATACCATAAGTTCCGCGCTCTTTCCTTTCAGATTTCCCGCACAGATTGCACCAGTTAAAACCACAGCACAGACCGATCTTATTGGGGAAGAGGACAAGTACAGCATGTTCAGGATGGCCACTCAGATGCCTACAGACAAAGGTTATTTGCAGTTGCATTTTCCAACAAACAACATTGCTCTACTGACAAAGTTTGTGCATTGTTAAGTTATTGTTACAATTTCTTTTCTCAGGGGAGGGATTTGCGGACTTCCAGTCAGCGGGTGCGGTGACGTCCCCACCAGAGGGCATTCCACCCAGCGCCAGTTTTGGTGACTTTAGTTCTCCGGTTGAGCCGGTGGGACCTTCCGCCAATCCCAAGACAGGTGTGAGACCAACCATTTCCAAATGTTTTCTCTCATGTTTAATGTTAAATTTTTAGTTTTTTCCCCCGACATATGTACAGTAAACTTTGTCGATGAAGGAGAGTTGGCTTGGTGTCTGACCACAAATAAATAAATAATAATAAATAAATGACCATAAATTAACTGTTTGATAATGCGACAGTCAATGACAAGTACTACTGTACTGGTAAGAAATGTTATATCAAGCAACGTGTATTTTGTGACTGGAGTAGTTTAAATTCGGTCTTCTTGCAATTTGTGTTCCAGCATTATGAATAAATTATAAACTTTGTATCGTAGGGTTTGCAGATTTCAGTTCCGCATCGGGTGGAGGTGGAGTGTCGAGTAGTGGAGAGGCAGGATTTGCTGCTTTTCTCAAAGCGTCAAATTCTACCTCAATTAAACCACCAGGACAGGTTCCTCCGCAGCCGGACAAGTTTGCAGGTAAATTTGTCGCTTGTATCCGTCAGCAGGTGAATTTTGCCACCTAACATAGTGAAACGGTGAGATCAAATTTTCAAGTTCTGTAACTTGTTTTACCTTCATAGCGGTAAAAAAAGAGAAGGTATATATTACAGATGATTGATTATTTCAGATCTTCAATCGACCCCCGAAGCCTCTGATGATTTTGCAGATTTTCAAGCGGCGGCGGCGCCTTCTGTGAATGTTTCACACCCACATGGTCATGAAAATAAAGCTCCTCTTGTGAATGACAAGTTGCACGCTTTGAAGGCCCTTGTGTCGGATAAAAACCTGTACGCAGCTAAACCTGCCGAGGAGAAACAAGACGGTCAACAGGAACAGAATGAGGAAGAAGAATGGGCAGAATTCTCCAGTTCATCCAAAGAACCAGAGAACAAATACGATGCGTTCAAGACGGATTCGCGTCAAGAAACTCCCAGTGTGTTCGGTGCTCAAACTGGCAAAGACGAAAAATTGTTATCTTGGGGTAGTGGTGACCCTAGTTCAGGACTGCCACCACAGAGCCAAAGTGATCCTAGTGGAGAGAGTGGAGGTGGCTGGGCTGACTTCTCGAGTGCACCAACGCCAGCGCCTGCAGCGAGTAACACTAACACAATAGACTGGTCTGGTGCGGTTAAAAATGCTCCAAAACCTGAACCAGAAAGTGACTTTACTAAGTGTGAATCTTACACCCCACCAACCGTATTAAGTCAAAAACCGGAAAGAAAAGAAACAACGACAGCCAAACCAAAAGACTTGAATGCTAAAGACAAAGGCCGACCTGGCAAACGGTATGACTATTTTGGGCGCAGCTTAGCACCCGCGAGTAATCTTGGGGTGGCAGCACTGGACACCGCTCCGCCAGACTTTCCACCCGACGATGATGATGACGATGACGGAGACGATTTTGACAAATTTGGCACATTCCAATCAAATCAGCACTCGGGCACGGGACAGACTGGCATGTCGTCACTAGTCACTGCGTATGGCGGTTTTGAAGACTTTGGTGAAAGCAATAACGTATCTAGTCAGTCATATGCGTCTAAAAGAGTCGTTGGAAATGGCCCTGATCTTGGATATTCGTTCAAATTAAAAATAGCATCCCTGGATGGGACAAGAGACAACATGGATACCTTATCCACATCAAGTTCAGAGTTTTCTGGTTGGAAATCAAAGCAAGACACCGGCAGAGATGACAGCCAATCAGTTGCGAGCTTAGAACTGAATAAAAAGAGTTCCAAGGATGGAAGCCCTGTGGGTGGCGATAGCCAATCGGTGTCGAGTTTAGATATGGGAACCAGCGACTCCGGCCGGAAGTCAGCCACACCGCAGGACGCTAGATCTATCAACAGCCTTGACTTCAAGACATCGGATGATCCACAGGTAGAGGAGATGCACACACATTCAAAAATTGACACGAGTAAATTTATCTCCGAAGAAAGAGTTAATAGTTCGCTAAAATATCCATGTTTCTCACAGGGACAGGATGATAATTTTGGTGAATTCAGTACCGCAAATTCAGAAAACAATACAAACAGTCTCAACAACTCGGGCGGTTTCATCACAACTCCAACTGACAACAGTAAGTGGTCACCATGGTTTTATCACACAGAGCTTAAGGTCGATCCACACCGAGCGACTGTCAAGGTCACCGTGACAAACGTTACATTGATGGGCAAAATGGGTATAAGATAAGATTTTCTTATCTTGTCCTTGACCCAGTACAGTCCTGGTTGTGGCTCCATCACACTGACAGTGGCCGAGACCTAGACCCAAACCGATAACATGTACTGTGTTAATCTGTGTTGTTATCTGTCTTGGTGCAGTGTGTGGTGTTCTGAACATTACCATGGAACCCATTGTCAGAGCCATAAGCTCTGTGTGAAAAAGCCACTAATCCGATGAGTGTATGGCTAGTGTTATTAGTATGATGTGATGTGGCGCAGAAACGAGGTTACTGATTCGTAAATCAGTTTGACCTGGAGAAGAACGAAAGAATTAGTCGTGAAGTGATGCGATATGGTTTGGCACCAGATCTTAGTGACACATGCTAAGACAATACCAATGCAAATGTTCTCACTTCTCCGATTATGAGTACAAAAATAAACTACTGTGTGCATTTGTTTGTGTGAAATAGTAAGTTTTAAAAGATGTTTCGCGCGTCATGCTTTTAGGAGAGCTGCGTCCTCGAGAGGCGAGTGAGGTGATGGCGTCCGGGCCTGTGATTGGTGGAGACAGGTATAGTGAATTCACCAAGAGATCAGTCTCGCAGGTAAATTCATTATTTTATGCGTAAATAAAGAATATAACTGGAGAATCGCGATTTGCTATATTCCGCCATTACCGTTGTGCCTAGAACATGCTGGGACCCGCTTGTGACGAATTCGATTACAACAAGCTTTTGCACATCGAAATTTTTGACATCTATGCCGCTAAGTTCAGTTACAACGAGCGTTTTCTTCGAATCGTTCTATTTGCATAGATAGCATACTCATTTTCTAGATGTAAAAGTGGCGTGAAGCTGGTAATCCCTATGTATTGAAATCAGCTTTGTGTTGTTTTTTTTTTCTCAAGCGAGATGAAATACATCGGAAGGTAAACTAAGAACGATATTTCGTTTCTGTAACAGATGGAATATTTTACGTCACCTATTTTGTATTCCAATATGAACACCTCGGAGCAATTTTAATGTACAACTTTATATGGCACCACAAGCTGTTATATAAATGTTAATATGAAACTTTATTCTCTTCCAATTTTCACTATTTAAAACACCATTTTGCAATATTAACAACGGAAAAGATGCTGTAGAAGTGAGGTTAAAGCAAAATGATGCAAAAAGCTTTATTACGAATTAAAGTTTGTCCTAATTCCACCTAGTTTGTCTCAGTTTCTTGGTTTGCTTTATTTGCAAAGCAGTTAACACAAATGAACACAATATCAAATTCTTCACAAATTGCACACTGTGTGCTGCGATTAAAGAATTTTTTATCTCCTTGGAAACTATTGGGACAATTTTGTCAACACGACAATGCGAAAGATTGCGTTATAAATTTCAGAAACCGAAAACATTGAGTAATGAATCAATTTAGTTTGGGTGAAACAAAAAATGAGAATTACCGAACTCATGAAATGATTCCATTTGTTTTGGCACCAGATGTTAGTGACGTCATGAGCCGAGAAAATACCTTACAAATGTACTCGCCTCTCTGAGCATGGGACCGGAAGAAAACTGAAAACTACATGAGCTTAAAATTAAGTAAAATGTTTAATTTTAACATTTGTACACAGGATGGAGACGCACACATCACTGATTGGCAGCAGTGCCTGGAACAGTGTCTGTTGATGATGAACGAGGCGTACAAGACGTTTAAATCGATCAGTTCGCAGTGCGTGGTGAACGAGGTGGTGGGTTCGCAGCAGGGCAGACAGTACCTCGTCGGTATCGTGGAGATCTACAAGGTTGTGCGGAGGATCACGGCGTCTATGAAGGCTTTCTGTAAGTGTAAACTTATCACTGGCTCGTCAGAATTAGCTGGTTTCTGTATTTGGTAGCAATACAGCTCCCATTGAAAGCAACAGAGTCAGTCCAGAATTGGTTACAACCCCATTCTTGAGCGACTCTATTAGTTTCCATTGTTTTCTATGAATCCAATATTTCGACTCTTCTTTGACACTGATGCTTGGCGTAAACGGGACCTATTTGTACGAAAAATGTGCGTGATTAAGAGCAAAATATGGTTGCAAGGTCCAAAAAAGACCAGACAAGTAGAATGTAGTACTCATTTCCCCGGGGTGAAACTATCAATTCCTACCAGAATAATTTTGCCTTGTTATTTTTTAGCCGTTAGCAACAGCAAATTGACCAGGGTTGTAGAGGATATCAATGTGGCGTGGAATAACATCACGCCCTTTATTTCCAACTCAGATATAATGGTAAGTCAATGTACAAATTTCCCAAAATAATACTGTAAGCTAAACTTCAAATGATATCTTTCACTTTGAGACTGGTTTACACGTACCGTCAAAGTCACCGTTTTTTGTTTGTACCGTTTAAAAATAGGTTCAATGCAGTCCTATGGTGCTCTTTACATTTAATATTGCCGCTCTCAAAAACGCTGACATTGACGGTACGTGTAAACAAAACCTTCATTTTGCTGTTCAACTGAATGAAATTTACCTTAACGGTCGTTTCTATTTTTAGCCGAACCCTGCTTTGCTGAACTTCAGCATCTGTACCTTAGGTAAAGACGAGCCCAACTCGTTGGAGAAGGCCTGCGGGGTGTGCCTGCTGAACGTGTCCCCGTCCAACGCAGGGACTGAGTTCGGACACAAGCTCACTTACGGTGCGCGCCAATACCACAGTAGCTGTGCAAATTTCTGGGTGAATTGTGTCGACTGTACGCTTCCAACGTTAAAGATCCCCGAACTGCTTTGATCTCGAATGAATTTTATGTATCTAATTGAAGTGTATTTAATGCAGCAACTAAAATTGTTCAAATTTTATTTGACCGTGATACATGAAAGAATGCGTGCCGAGAGGAACCTGCTATGAATCGTTGACGGAAAGATGTTGAAAATGAAGGGTGTGTAAGGTCCCGTTTAAGGCCCGTTTACACCAAACGTCAGCGTCAACACAGAGTCAACGCTGCGATGACGCTTGTGACACAGCTCTCATTGAAATTAATGGAAACAACACACGCTAGCAACATTGCTTTCATTGAAAACAATGGAAGCAAATAGAGTCACTCCACAATGGCATTGCAACCCATTCTGGAACGAATGTATTGTTTTCAACGGGAGCT
>JBCAUG010734820.1:0-11786 GCA_038406175.1 Haplosyllis leylae | reverse complement strand
GAGCGAAGGGGAGCGAAGGCAAACGAGCCACCTGCATGTGAAACTTTCACTGCCTGATATTTTTCCTTTTGGGTGCACTTCGCCTGCCTCTCTCTCTGTGAGGCTTGTCATTACCACAGCCATGTCAACCAGAGTCGCCTTCCTGGTAACAAGAGAATTAGAGAACAGTCTTTGCTGTTTGGTCTCATTTGTTACCCTGCTGGTTGCCTCCTCATCTGATGCAGAAGTTTCAAACTGCTGCTTAAGAGCCAAGAAATTTGCCTTTTTGGGGTTGGTCTCAGCATCACTGTTATTTTCCCCTGAACTGCCACTGGTGACACCATTGGCCATTTCCAAGCTAGTTCTTGCTCATCTAGGGACATTGCTCATGGCAGGGGGGGGTCAGGTATTAGTGTTTTCTAATCTGTTACATACACTGTAACTTATTAGATACCACTTATTGTTGCTGAAAGAACGTCCTGGTAACAACTGACCTTCCTTGTTGTTCTCTCACTGTGTGAATGGTATCATGTATAGTCCAATGTAAAATTGCCACATTTAGGAGGGGTGAATACACTGTTCTTGCTGTTAGATTGCTAGACTCTGGTGATGATGGTCTTGAAGTTTCCCTTGAACTGCTTTTGCTGCTTGCTTCATAGTCAGAGAATATTTTACTTTTGAAGGGTGTTCTAGTCCTACAAGTATTTGACCTGTTGCTGTTACTAGTCACCTCGATGTCACTCTAGGAGGGTGTGGCTAGCTCCTCTTGAAGGTCAGTGTCTGTACCCATCACACTGGAGCTGCTTGTTGTACTGCTTGTGGATGTTTCTGAGCTTATTTCACATTGGGAGGATATGATCTGATACAGTTTCAGAGAATATTTCCCTTTGGGAGGGTGTGGTGGTACTGCAATGAGCAATGCTTTCAATGTCACTTGTTTCAGTATTTTCAGCTTGGAATTGGCCACACAGCTGGGGGGTGATGGAACTTCCTCCTTGAGGTCTTGAATAGGGTTGCCCATCCTTATAAATTGTGATATCTCTATTGGTATCAGCAAGTCTGGATCTGATGGGTCTATGGTCACCTTGGGAGGGTGTGGTTGTTTGTTACATCAAGCTGGAATGTGTCTGACACTGGTCATGGGGATGCCCTTAAATCTGGTCTGCTTCCTGTACTTGATAGTGCTCCTTAGTGGAACCAATGTATCCCCAAAACATTTAAATACATTTTTACAGGAAATTTCTCTTAGGGAGGATATGGCGGAACTGAAAGAGAATATTTTGGAGTAGATTTTATGGAATATTTCTCTTTAGGAGGGTGTGACAATCATGCAAGAGAATATTTTGAATCATTTATTTCACTTTGGGAGGGTGTGAGGGTCCTGGAATGGAAATTGCCATTCAGTATGGAAATGTCAAAACTTCCTTGGTTTCAAATAGTACCTGTTTCTCCTCAGTGATGTTCCCTCCTATGTCAGGATGTCATAGCTCCTGTCACCAATGATCTTTGTGACCTGGTATGTCTTGCCCTGTCATGATGCTTGATGTACTTGGCCTGTCTATCTATAAGTGAAACACATACTGCAGCCATATCAATGTGGTCACTAGACTCCTCCCATGAGTACCTCTGCTGGTTAGGGTAAGTCATCTCCAAATTCAAAGTTAATCAGGCAAGTAGTTTGCCTTCTACAAGGCTTTGAGGGTAGAAAGTGGCCAATCTATTCAGCTCCCAAGACTACCATATCCTCTCAAAATATTAATAACTGTTCTTCTGCAGTTTCTCATTGTAGGACCACCACACCCTGGCAAGGTGAATTATCAGCAAATACACCAAAACATTGATACTACAAGCCACAGGAGGACCAGAAAACGTACTTTACCAACACTGAGGACCATCTCCAGTGTCACCAAGACCCATAAAGGCAAATGATTGCCAATTTACCTCAGGACCTATCTGGGTCAAGGGAGTACCCAATTGATCATGAACCTGGCTGAGTTACAGGCAATAGTGTTGAAGACTTACTGTATCCTAACTCTTTTGACAGGCTTGGCTCATTGAAGGCAGAGTATGACATCAAGGTTGACCCCAACATGCCAGAAGGAAGGTGTCAATTAAATGAAAGGCAGCCATCAAAGAGGCTATTGACTACATGGAGGAAGAAGGCATTCTGGAGCAACAGATTGGTCCAATACCATGGGGTGTGATCAGCAACTTATCCAGTAAATCCATCAGGTGAAGTAAGGCTCTGCCTACATGCAAGAGAGCTTAACAAAGCTGGGAACCATGATCCCCAGACAGTGGCAGGAATTGCCCAGCAGCTGGCAGGGGTAGTGGTACATCTTCCGAGCAGCAAGTTACTGGTGAGCAAAATTCACAAGGGATTCAAGGGACTCACTCACAGATTCAAGCACATACCATTTGGATCTCCAAGAACATGTTCCAGATGAAGCTGGACTTCATCATGGAGAAATGCCCAGGAGTCATAAACATCCATGATGACAACCTATGACACCTCTGACAAGGATCATGACAGCAACTTCATTAATTGATGGATGTGGCTGAGCTTGAAGGCCTTATCTTGAATAGTAAGAAATTGGAACTAAAAAGGCCAAATGTATCATTCTTTGGAGCAGAGTATTGCTGTGATGCCATGTACCCCTGTCCCAAGAAAATACAGGGAATCACAGAAAAGACACCTCCCATGGATAAGCAGCAATTGGCCAGTTCCATAGGCATGGTGACATACATGGGAAACTTTGTCCCCCATCTCTCTCATCATACTGAGCCACTTCCAGCAATGCCAAAGCAAAATACACTGTTCCACTGGGACAAAATTGCATATTCAAGTTTCCAGAAGATCAAGGACTAAATTGCCAAAACAACCAGTCAGCCACTCAGATACTATGGCAGAACAAAGCCTGTAACTGTACATTCAGATGCCTCCCAAAGGGAGCTCAGTGCATACTTAGTCCATGGACAGCTAATTGCCTTTGCCAGCAAGAGCTTTGCAGACACTGAGACCAGGTATGCTAATATCAATAGAGAACTCATTGCAATTGTCTTTGCTTGTCAGTGGTTTAATACATACATTCTGTGAAGGCCCTTCACAGTAGAGTCACACCACAAGCCTCTGGAGATGATCCATCAGACGAGCCTGGCAAGTGCCCCTCTCAGACTTCAGTGGATGTTGCTTCAACTACAGTGCTTTAATAAACTGAAGGATGCAACACTGGAGGACCCCTTCACCAGCACTGTACATCTGCTTACTCAGCAGGGGTGACCACATCAAAGGAGGCACACTCTCATGATGGCCAGGACATATTTGGACTTCAGAGACAAGCTGCCCACATATGCTGGCTTGTTACTGAAAGGCCCAAGAATATTTATTCCATACTGGCTTCATGAGGAGTACTTGCAGTGCTTAGATCATGGTCAGCATGGAAGGTCCAGGAGAATGCTAGACAATAGTTATATTGGCTTGGTTTAGATGCTGATACCACATACTACACATGGAGATGCAAAGAATGCATTCACCACACATACCCTCCCTACAAGCCATTACAAGCAAAATGATGTGCCACAACAGCCCTGGAAAAGGATCACAATGGACCACTTTTATGTCAATTGTAAGCTGTATCTATTGATATGTGATTATTTTAATACATTTCCATTTGTCTTTCAGACTAAGACCACCAGTTTTGCTAACATCAGAGACAATCCACAGGAGCTGTTCATGATAGAAGGCACACCTAATGAGATCATGAGTGACAATGTCCCTCCCTTCAGCAGTAAAGAATTTAACAGGTTTCTTACAGGTCTTGGTATCAAAGTAATAGCTTCATTTAATGGCTGGTCAAGACTATGAAGAGGCTCATGGAAAAAGCCATTGCCATTGGAAAGGGTTTTCAAGAAGCCCTGACTGGCTTGAGAGCACAGCCACTGGGAGATGACTTGCCCTCACCACCAGAGATACTTCATGAGAGGAGTCTTGTGACCAGAAAGGCAACCAACATTGACATGACTGCAGTGCATGCTTCACTTATAGATAGACAGGCCAAATACACCCAGCAGTATGATAAGGCTAGATGAGCTAGGTCAGAGATTGGTGAGGAGTGTTATCATTTGATATCAAATAACAAATGGCAGTAAGGTACAAGGGACCCTGGGAGGAGCTGTAACATCCTGACACAAGAGGGTATATTGCTGAGGAGAAACAGGTCCCACTTGAAGCTGCAGAGTTTTAATATTCCAGTAATAAATGACAAAATTAGCTTTCAGCACCACCACACCCTCCCAAAAGCAATAACTAGTTCATCTCTTTCAGGACCACTACACCCTCCCAAAGTGAAATATGCAAACAAATATTCCAGTTGAGGACCACCACATCTTTCCAAAAAAAAATATAATGAAAAAGATATGTACCACTGATACTGCCAGTGAATCTTACATTGCAGAGAATGGTTCCACTGAGGAGCCATCAAGCCATAGAAGTAGACCAGATTTGAAGGTAACCCAATGGCCAGTGTAAGACATATTCCAACAAAACATCCCAGAGACCCTCTTAAGGTGAAAACAGACCCAGTGGATCCCGACTTGCTGATACCAGTAGAGACATCATAAGTAAGGATGGGAAACACTAATTCAGACCTCAGGGATGAAGGTCCACCTCAGTCCCAGCCATGTAGCCATTCCCAGGCTCAGGAGACTGTAACAAAAGACATCAAAAACATTGCTCACTGCAGGACTGCCACACCCTCCCAAAGTGAAATAGAATCAGATTATGAAGTAAGCAGTGAAGCCAGTTCAAGACAGTCATCAAGACCATAACCACCAGAGTCTGGTAATTTAACATCAAGGACCCTTATTCCCCCATCCCTGAAATGGCAATAGTACATTGGACTATGCATGATGCCATTCACTCAGTAAGGGAACAACAAGGAAGACCAGTGACTATGATGGTTCTTCAAGAACAGCAACAAATGGCATCAAATAAGTTACAGTATGTCACAGATCAGACTGATGACATCAACCCCAGAGAACAGACCTTCCTTCTCATGAGCAATATCTCTAGAGGACCATGAGCTAGATTGGAAATGCCGAGTGGTGTCACCAGCAGGAGTTCAGAGTAACAGCTGGCCAGGACACTCAAATAATTTCCACTGACTAAGGTTCTGCATGCTATACATATATGTAATAAATGGGATGTGCCTTCCACAACCATTGTGTGGCTTATCTTCGGTACTCTGAAAAGCCACACAATGGTTGTGAGCACACTTGTATCCATATGAAAGAAACCACTGACTGGGGACATTCAAGCACCTTACTACCCTTCTACAGTTAATTGGCACAGAGCCATACAAGCAATATCCAATATTTCAGATCTCAAAGTAACATCAGTATGAGGTGCCACCATGTCACACAATCAAAAGATAACATGGTGTATATCAAGGCATGTGCTATTTATTACTGCCCGCATTCCAAAGGAATGGGGAAGGTAATGTTTTCACAGGCGTCTGTCTATTCACAGGGGGAGTACTCAGGTCTGGTCCAGGGGGGGTACTCAGTCCCAGTGGGGGTGGGGGGTACTCAGTCCTGGGGGTACTTGGTCCCGGGGGGTACTCGGTCCTGGGGGGGTTAATCGGTCCTGGGGGGTTACTTGCTCCCGGGGGAGTACTCAGTCTGGGAGGGTACTCGGTCCTGGGGGGTACTCGGTCCCAGGGGGTACTCAGTCCCAGGGGGTACTCAGTCCCAGGGGTACTTGATCCTGGGGGGTACTCACACTGAGTACCCCCCTGAAAAATAGTTTAAAAAAATTTTTTTTTAATTTTATTTGAAATTTTTTTATTTGAAATTTTTTTTGGGGGGACATGATTCCCCGGGGATAGGTCAGCTACGCAGCGGGCGGTATGCCTCTTGCGTTCACACAGGAGGACTTTCTTGTTGGAGTAAGATAATGCAGAGTAGTGTGTGGCATATGTCTTGCTGAGAGTGGGGTTGGGTGTGGCTTATAACAGTGGTTATCCTTGACATTCCAATGTGAATGTTGCCAGTCCAACACCTACTTTTCCAATCGTTGAAAACCTTGCCATTTTATACGTTTCCTGCATTTCTGCCATGTAGAACCGTTTTAGTGTAATTTAATAAAGACACACTAAATATTAAATCATTATTCCAAGTGGTGCAGATAACTGTAGATTTAGTGGAAGCCAAAAGACTTCGGATAAAGTAAATAGCCGTAAAAGCTGGCGTAATTGTGATAAGGTGCATTATGAATTCCATGTTCATCTGGAAGTTCAATCCAGATTTGATCCCCGTCCAGTAAAGTAAGGATTCCCATGTTACTTCCACTGCCTGCACACTTTCCATTTGTAGCACTGCAACATCCACATCCAGAGTTATCAAAAGCTGACAGTATTCTCTGCCCGTTTTTGACCAGATGAAGCAACATATCCTACAAATACAGTTTATGATAGATCATCCAAAAATGATAAATATTTGGCCTTGTAAGAGCCCAGCTAAATGCAAAAAATTGCAAATCAATATGGCCCACCTGTCCATGGTAACTGACTCCTGTGAATCCTACCACGTAAGTGCCGTTAATAGGTGTCGTAAAAATACCATTTTCGGGATTATAAGCGCTGCCAATGTTGCTGAGTACTATGGAGAACTTCACCACCCGATATTTCACTGTACGAGGCATGTCTGCATCCATTGTAACTGAAAAAGCCACCTGGGGCCGCTCCGGCTGTGGGCGAAATAGCGTTTTCCCTGGTATACCTCCTTCCCCCTTAAATCCCCTATCACCTGTAAATTTTCATAGCATTAATCAATTCCAGTGCCGGTGTAAAGTTTTCAGTCGCCCCCCCCCCTCTTCCCGGGGTGATTGAAATCAGATTTTTAATTTCGGAAATCCCCCATCAGATACCCTCCCCTAAATTCCTGCCAATTATCAGTATTGTGATATACATTTCACACATGGTGGCAGATGAAATGTTATCGGCGCTGATAGTTACAGGCGACTTTTTTGGAAAAAATAATACAAAAATAAACCTTTTTCTCCTTTTCGGCCACTGCCTCCAGGCAAACCAGGTTGTCCCGCGGGTCCCTGTACACCTTGAACGCCTTGAATACCTTGTATCCCTGCAATACCAGGGGGACCGGGGACTCCGCAACCACAACTTTGTCTGCAAAAGCCTTCACCTCCATGAAGATTTCTTTTTCCACCTCCAGAACCTTTAATCCTTCCTGTAGATCTGTTTACTTTTGGTTTCCCTTTAAGATCTCTCTTTAATTTTGCATCGACAAAACTACGGATTAAAAAAGAAAGGAGAAAAACAAAGAACAATGCCTTGCTGGTGTGTTTCATCTTTGGAAAAATTATGCATGCACAGAGCAAAGCAGTTGATGCTTCACTGGTCCCTGCAACATAGGACCCAGCCGAGCAACTGATAACTCTTTAAATCCAGTCGAAGCTCAAAGAAGTTCTATCTGGGGACCAAAAGAAGGTGGCGTCAAGTATTTTTGTACCATACAGTTACCATACTCGAAAACTTGGATGAATAGGCCAGAAAATGTTCAATTTTTTTCCCTCAAATTTCTTTATTATAATTGTTGCAATTAGACCCATGCTTCCATGTAGGCTGTAATGGTTTGTTCCAATTTTCTGAACATTTATTGTCAAAATGTTTGGAAAACCTCAGAAAATGCAAATGCATAAAATCCTGTTCGATGATTCGGTTTTATTTCTCGAATGGCGAAAATTGCGAGTAGAAACTGTCATACTTTGGCCATGAATGTAAGAAATTCACACGGCGCTTTCGGCTATGAATGTCTGATGATTCTTAAATTAATCCGCATATCAACAGAGATTTACTTATCAATGGACAATTTCCTTTTAAGTCAAGTTTGAATGAGAGGATCTTCATGATCTTTGATCGTTAAAAATCTTGACTACGCCATTGAGCAAGCGTTTATTACTTCAGTCATTTGAGATGGAGACCCTGGAATCATTAGGCATCAAAGTCCTGTTGCCTGTCACAGGAAATGCTGCAGCCAAATCTGTGCAAATTGCCAAGAGATGTTAATTGTCGAAAAGTATTTCACTCTGTGCAGCGGGGAGAAGGCGGGTTGCCAATGCCAGCAGGCGATAAACTGTTCGATCGATTTTTGTCAGGACTGGGACCTGTCAAGTGGGGTCACAGCAAATACTAAAAATGATTAATGCCTTTTCTGAAGAACTGTCATTTCCCACTGTTATCGTACATAACACGCGTCAGCAATCGTTAATTGAACGCATAAATGCTGTCCAGTTTTTGCATTCACTGAACAAACCACATATCCTTTTAGATTTACCTAAAAGTTGTCAACCGATTGATATTCTTTCAATGGCCAATATCGCATAAAAACACATATCGTATTTTCATTGGTCTTAATTTTCTTCTGAATTGAGTTGTGATTGGGAAAATCACAGCATCGTTATGCAAGCACTGAAAGCTATGCACCCTACCAAGGCGCATAACATTTTACGCAGTCTGAATGCTAAGTACAACCGTCCAAAAGAATTCCCTGGATTCAACAACGAAATAGGACATCTACATCGATCATATTTGTAACACACTTTATTCAAAGAAGTTAGTATCAACAAATATAATTTAAACAAAACACGCGTGTCGTCATACACCTCCACATTAGAGTAATAGTGAAAATGTAAGTGTCCCCATTATAGTAGTTTGTGAACCTGTACTGGGGGGACAGTAAATATAAGTTGTAACATAACATTTCTCCGTATCAATAACTCTGTGGAGGGTCTACAAGTATACACAAAATTATACAAAAACAGATATTAGTATAATAAGGCTCATAGATGCATTCCTCATCAAATATATGTCAATTGATGAAATCTTTAACATAAAACTAAAACGCTACTTATTAATTTGTACCATACTGATTAGCCTTAGATATGTTATTACCGACCGAGTACCCAGTACGAGGGAAGAAAATGTTTTCACAGGTGTCTGTCATTCTGTTCGGGGGGGGGGGGGGGGCCCCCCCCACTCCCCCTTGCCAAATAGGTAGGCGATCTGCCCTTCTCGATCTCACCCCCTCCCAAGCCAGGTAGGTAGCTGACCCACCCTGTCCCCCTCGGCTAGGTATCAAGGTCACCCACCTCACCTGCCCCCCGGTCAGATAGGTAGGTGACCCCCACTCCCAGCTAGGTCTGGTCCCGCTTGATTAGCAAGTCTAGGGATTGGGCCCGTAGTCGTAATGTTAACAAGAAAGTCCTCCTGCGTGAACGCAAGAGGCATACCGCCCGCCACATAGAAAGTGCTCACTCTGCTGTTCTTACCCGAGGGGGGGGTACCTAAACCTGACCTGGCTGGGGGGTACCTCATCCCTGGATAACCCCCCCCCCCATCCTGAACTGGTCAGGGGGGCCCCAACGTGACCTGTGGTACCCCCTGCCTGGGACTGGGGTACACCCCCCTTCCCCAGAAAAGACATGGGACCAGTGGAAGTATTATGGGATGGAGATGGGGTACCCCCTATGGGAAGGACATGGGACCAGTGGAAGTATTATGGGATGAAGATGGGGTACCCCCCCTCCCAAAAGGACATGGCACCAGTGGAAGTATGTGATGGAGATAGGGTACGCCCCCCCCCCCGGGTGTGGACTGACAAACAACCTGAAAATATAACCTCCCCGTCGTACTACGTATGCGGGCGGTAATGAGAGGCTGTCTTGTTTAGTGAACCGTTTGCAACACATACAATATTTCAATATTTCAAATACACGTACTACAAAAGTGTGACTGGTCTGCCATCGGTGTCTTCAAGAAAAAGCGTCCTAAATACATCATTATAGAAGTGTGGGTGATACTTGCAGGCACGTTCGCAATCGGGACAATAGTTGACTTCGCAGAGTTTAGGTTCCATCACTTTCTCTCCTGTAAAATTTTTATCCGCTGTCCCAATTATTCGAGATAAACCGAAAATTCGAATTAACGAAATGTACATTTAAGTTAAGCATGTCTACGAATACTATAAGTGTGTGTGTGTGTGTGTGCGTGCGCGCGCGCTTTGCACCGATCGGCTGTTAATGTCACCCCACAAACGAAAGGGGGGGGGGGGTTCAAATGTACTTACAAAAATACAGTCAATTGAGAATGTTACTATCCTCACTTAAAATAAAGAGTTTTATCATTCCCAAAGACAAAAAAGTACGCAATGACTTGGTGGTTTAGAGGAACACTAGACAATTTTTTAGAGTGTCCGTTAAAACGGAATATTATTACGTGTTATGATCTTTGGAGGGTAATACCAGAAAATACAACCCGATGTCAAGCTGATGTTACCCAAGGGGTCTCTGCGCCCAAGGGTAATATCAGAGAGCTGTGATATTACCCACTAGAACGCCTATGTTAGCCTGCAGTTAAATTGTGACTTAAATATATCTGTTTTTCTTTTTTTAACCATCAGAAGTTATTTCTGTTTAATTTCTTTTTGTGCAATCAAAATTGTTCGTATATCTACAACGGAGACTATTTAGTTATCCAAGTAAATTTTAAAAAAATAAATATGCATACTATGTGGCTTTATTTCCCAGTCCAACATCAGGTCGATTGCATACATCGCCCTAGATTGCGGTGATACTGGTATGCCTAATGGAGGTGGTTTGCAGCACGCCGCTCCAAACAGTTCCTTGAACATGGTGAAGATTTTTTTCTGAAAATACATTATGAACAATGAAGATGGGCGTATATCAGTAAGAAATGTGAGTTAGTTACATTTTCATCAACTAAGAACCAAAGTGAAATTTCATGCAGGCCGGGGACAATGCAACGTACCCCTTGATGAATTTCTTCTTTCAACGAATGTTTAAATAAATTTCTTACCTCTACGTCATGCCACTTTGAATTTGGATACTGTTTCTCAAACATGGGTATAAATTCGTCATAATGTATCTGAAATGTAATCAACACACGAAAACATGCACTCTAGTCAATTTAACCATCCATCCGAAAGAACTAAGGAATTAAAAAACACCGGACCTCTTTCCACAAACAGTTCCCAAACTGTAAGTGCCAGAAAGATGCAATTCTTATTATTATGACGAACCTGTTTTAGTTGCGCACCGTCTTTGTAATTCATGACTGTAAAATGTGTTTCGTAATCATCTAAATTTGCTACTGCGTATTCCCTGAAATACAGAACACTTTCTAGTCTACACTTTTTCCCATACATTAGATTTTTATTGCAAACAATGCAAATTAAATTTGAAAGGAAATTTTCTACTGTGCAAAAAGTAAAACTTTACTTGTTGGCAAACCGAAGCCAGAACACTCGGTATGCGTAAAGTTTCAAAGGACTTGTCGAAGACAAGAGAACAATATATCGGATATCAAATTTAACCCAACCAATTTCTTCTCTGAGAAACAGTACCGGCCGTTCAATGTATTTGCATGCAACCTGTAAGTGAAATATTAATTCATACGTTAAATAGTAGTATTGCTGGCTCGCTGAGGTAGCGTAAACATTTGGTGAACAAGAAAGTCCTCCTGCGTGAACGCAAGAGGCATACCGACCGCAGCATAGCCCACCCCAGTCGGGGGGTACCCCCCAGCCCCGGCTGGGGTACACCCCCCGGTACCCCCTGGCTCGGGTATCCCCCCCTGTGGACGGACACACACCTATAAAAATAGCCCTGTGACGGGCTGAGGTGGTTTAAGTTGACAAACAGCTGGACTATGGAGGAGGTTCACAAAAAAAATAAATTGACACAATGAGGTTCACACATATTTATGTCAATT
>JBCAUG010734809.1:0-11787 GCA_038406175.1 Haplosyllis leylae | reverse complement strand
ACCATATCGGGAGAACGTAGCGATGACGACGACATTGAGACGAAAAGACGAATAACCAAACGACGCCTGACGTCACGACGCTCCGGAGGGGGATCCAAGAAAAGTTAAATTTACGATCAGAAACGTTAGGGTTTTGATAACCATTTAGGGGTGACGTTTTTGACTGAGTTAGATCCGTCACAGTTGAGAGTTCACGCTGGGTGCGATTTTACACAGAAGGCTAAAGTAAAATCGTTTTTGCGAACAAATGTTTCTGTTCCAGTTGAACTAGGAGAATGTAATATATTGATCCTGCTGCATGATTAGCTAAGTCACGAGTCTCTCCCCTCGACATGTTAAAAAACGCCAAATTTTGGACATTTTTGAAAATAGCCAAACACAAAGATCTAATTGCTGAGACATTTTAATACAGCATGTACGATTTGCCTATATTCCTAGTAACTACGAGACACATCAAAATGTAACTTGTAAATGTTTAGTAATTAACGAATCTTAATTATTTTTCACATTTCACAATTTAAATGACTTACTTTTGCTGGAACGTTGATGCTCCGATAAATAGCTCAAAGTTTAAACATACAAGAGTGACAACAATTTTTTCACAAATATTTCTGGTGACAGGGCAGTCTAATTATGTATTTTCATTGTAAGTACGGTATCTGTGGATCCAGAAACAAGAACAAATTATTTGACGTGTTTATGATCATGTTCATTGTATCCCAAAATTTTCTTTGGGAGTGACAAGGTTTACCTGAACTGGATTCCTCAATGCGAGGTTTGTAAGAGGACATAAAAGTCCCGATTACACAAGATAAGTGAGTAATTATTACACCACGTGCGTACCGAGTTGTAGCATTGTCGTACGTTTGAGAAAGCGAGAGTATTTTTTTTATGTTCAACTTCTAAAACATAGTCAACATAGGTAGGTTTGTAAATTTTATCGTAAGGCAAGTCAAAAAACATAAAGTAAATTGCAATTTTAATAAAATAAAAACTCTTGTTCATTTTGTATTAAATCTATTTAAAACGAGAACATTTTACATTCCAAAGCTTTTTGAGCCGTTGATTTATGCACAACACCGTCGCCATAGAAATGCGCGTGAATTTGTGTTTAATTTTCTCTTTAAACAGGTGATTTAAAAACATCTTTCAAAAAGTTGTTTTTTATGCCAAAACCTAATAATATTTGATGAACAATGAGAAATAATTAGGTTCAATTGATTCCACAGAAATATACGGTGTCAACGATTGGTTCTCGCACAATCTCGTCAGAATTTTCCTCCATACCAAGATTGGTAACGTTGCACTTTTGGTATTTCCGTGAACTAAATGTTCTTGTTGTCTGTTGTATCCTGAAAGGTTTGTAGAAATGGTGATTCATTGCAGACTAAGATTTTTATCTTCGTTTTTGAAAAAAACAAGTCGCTAACTTAATGTTTGTACGGAATCAGGGACTCATAATTTACAATATCATCGAAACACCTTCAGCTTTTAAATGCTAGAAATCAACTTCAAAAATAACTATTGTACTCTCGGTCAATTGTTTATTTTTCTCACATTCCTTTCCAAGTGGGATGCCGCTCTCACTCACGCTATTGTTCGGTCTGAACAGACCCTTAGTTATCACACGCTAATTAACTATTCATACTTTTTTATCATTTTCAAAAAAAAATCTAATAGACTAATAATGAACTCCAAATTCGAATTCCGTGAAGGCAAATCGTTTAGTAGGAAGTACCTAGGAATATTGCACAATGCTCCTTCTTGCTTCGCATGGCAGGTTTCCTATATTATTTGTTTAAAGCGTGATTGCGAATACACATCATAGTTGTCCGTCATATACCGTGATTTTATTCAAAAGTAAATTGTATGCATAAATTCATTGATCACGACAATTTATTATAAAAATAACTTCAATAATGTTTTGGATCCTTCACACATGTAGGAATTGCCTTTAGCTTTTCAAATGCCATCCGACATTTTTACAGATCAGATAAGTTATCATAAAATGAATGTTCGGGTAATAGTTTATATTTACAATCTAATTTCCATAAAGTATGTCATCGATAATACTCTGAAACTTAGCTCCCTCAAGAGCTGTGACCAGACGGGTGAACGCTTTTTTACGATTCTGCTGCTGTGTACTCCAGGTGTGCAACATATGGTAGGCCGCCATTGTGACGTCATCCTTATTATTCTTGATGCTGGACTGGATTTCGGAGTGTTGGAGTCCCAACTGGAACCCTAAACCGTAGATGTCTTGTTCCCTGGAAAGCTTTCCTGCTAATTTAAACAGGTCACTGTCTGTCAGGCTCCGATCTTCTAATAAGGCCTGAGAAGGAAAATTCAATTCCTCAATAACCTCAAATTCACCACACAGTTGTCATGTTTTCAATTTCACACAAAACACTCAAATCAGTAGTGGGATGTTAATGTTTACCTGACTGCCGTTTCTTGAGTTATGTTTTAATGTTTTGTTAGGCCTTTGTTGCATGTAATTTCGATCTTGCTTCTCGGGACCAACACCATCTATCTGCTTGAAAAAGAAAGAAGGTGGTGACATTTGTAGATATTACAGCAAAAATTATCAATTGATTAAATTTTAGTCAGAACACCGAATAATCTACCGCTTCATTCTGCACTTCGAAAGGTATTACAGCTTGAACAGTTCCTTGCGCTTGAGACTGGATAATCATTTCCTCTACCCCATGGTAATCTGTCACAATGCCTTCGGTCATCATATCAACCACCATAGCTTCCTTAGGCTCAGGATTTCTGCACAAGTGACAGCCGTCGACCGTCATCAATCTACTCAATGCCTTTACCTGCAGTGACTCAAGGCTTATTCACACATACCGACACAGACACGGACACTGATATACGGACCGATAAAGTTTAGCATTGTGCCAATGGATCGGACCGAAAATCAGGCTAAATGGGTTCTAGACCCATTTAGCCCGTCACCCATTGGAACAATGCTAAACTTTATCGGTCCGAATATCGGTGTGGGTGTCTGTGTTGGTACATGTGAATGAGGCATAAAGAAAATCAGTGCGACGTTCCACTTTCCACTGACTTGCATTATTCCAGTGTCAATATTTAGATAAAACAAATATACAGGTGAGAAGTTAGACAAAAACTAAACACAAACTAAACTCCGAAAATAGATTATGGGGAAAACTGTGGAGTAAAGTGTAAATCTTTTTAGAAATGAAACATTATTACCTGAATAAAACACTGGTCATGTTCTTTCCAAAATGGGTCATGATCAACCTTTGGTTTCCATTGGTTATCCTCTGTATTTGCTGCATACAACTTTATGTTAGCAGAACTCTGCCAAGGAGTGAAGTCCTCAAGATCGATGTCCACATCTCGCTCTGTTGTTGGCAGAAGTTTGTACAACGTCTGGGCTCTTATTAAAGTCTGAAATAATATCAGAGGGACCTAGTGGGATGGTTACTGAGATATCAAGTAGTAAAAAATATCTTTTTATTTCTTATTGAAAGATAAAAATTACATTTTTGGGTTAAAGATTAATTTTAAAATGTGTAAGTATAAATTCACTATGATTGAAAAAAGATAAGTCCTGACCTGTCTGAAGTCCTCAATGTGAAACAGATAACTGCAAAGGAAGCTCTTTATTTGTAATGTTGTGACATTTCTCCTTGGCCAAGCATGCAGATTAGCAAAGATAAAGGCCCTTATTGTAGATTGGCAGGTTGTTTTACACGTAGTGCAGACAAACTCACTGAAACTATTACATGAAACCCTGACATCAGTGTCATCTACGAAGAAACTTGTTTCCTCTGGATCACACTCATCTTTTAGGGGAATCTCATGGAATGGAATGGAATGATCAATGTCTCCTTTCTTGACCCTGATGAGCTTAAGCAGTGATCTGTCTCTGATACAGTGAGGGATGTTCAACACGTGAGTTCCTGGATTTTCATCCTCTTTGTTGTCGCTTAAGCTCTGGTGAATAACTTTTATTACAGGTGAGATAAAGCATTCTTCTTTGGAAACAACTTCGTGGTACTTGAAATGGTCTAACTGGACACTCATCCTATACACTCCTTTTGAGCCTGCAGGAATTTGTAGGGAAACTTCTGAATCTACAGGTTGTAGAATCCTGGGTGCTCCATGGCTCACAGTTCCACAATACCTTACACGATTCTTCACCATAGTAATTGGACATACACCCCATGTTTCTCGAATGTACATATTGCCCGTGATACCTTTAATAGAAAGGAGAAAATTAAGTTGTAATGATATCCAGGACTTTAATACAGATTTTCTTACATCAACAAATATAAAATAAAGTCTGGTACCCAGTGAAAGGTTTTTAAGTGTCGATCGATCAAGTTTTTCCTGGCTCACACAACTTTTAGCTCCATAGTTGTCTGAAAGAGAAATTTAAGAAAAATTTGGCAATCTCGAAACACAGTCGAAATTATTGAGGCATTAGTCAAGGTCGCATTTGTGGTCCTACTTAAAGGATTGGTCAGAATCTGTCATCCAGTTAGAAATCATCTGTTTGTGTATCAATGTGAATAAATTCTTAGCATAAAACTTGTATAATTTTCTGCTTACCTTGAAATAGTAAATATGTTTAACTCACCGGATTTATAGGTTGCGAATTGGGTTTCACTGACTTCTCGTTTGTGAAATGTACACTTTCGATCTGTGACACTGAGTTTCGGGACTCCAGTAATGTTCAATTCCTTTTTAACTCTCACCAAGCAATCATCTTTGTCAGAAGAAGTCAAATGAGGACACATGATCAGGAAAGTTTCACAAGCAGCAATGTGAAATTTGGCAAATATTTTTTCCAATATGTCCCCGGTTTCCAATACAAAGTCAAGTGTATCATGGTCTGTGGAGTTCCTTGTGTACCAGATGCTAGCTCTGACTTTGGATCCTTTGCAGAGAAGTGTCAAAGCAAGACGAATATTTTCTCTGACCAGAAATGAAGCATCAGTGTAGGATAAATGGTCACCTGAACAAATCCTCCATTTTTTGGAGCATTCAGACAAAACCTTGTGAAATGATCCCACAGGCAATACATCACCTGACTTTGTAGTGTGTTCTGAATTATAGGTCAAAATCATCGACTTGAAAGGCTCCGTTTCATACATGTCCCTTTGATCTGGAGGCAGCATGCATGGTACAATGAAACATGGTTCTGTTTCAGCACCACTTGGAAGAAGTAAGTTGAAACTCTGAAACAGTTCAATCAGAAAGTCCAAAGGGCTTTCTTTCCAAAGGCATTTTAGGGATTCACGAGAAAGTGTTGCTTGTTTCAGTTGCTTTGTAACACTTGTTTTAAGTCTTCTTTGAGCAATAAAGTCATGACTGGTTATCAATGATTTGAATAAATCTGCCAACCACTGTGGATCAGTTATCAATATATCCTTCAAATCAGGTTCTGGGTAGTAGACAAAGTCTCCCAAAGTGTGATGGAAATTCAAAAAGGAATTGAGCTCTGTTCCATATATACCCAATAGTTTAGCCATTTTCTTGACTTCCTCCATGTTCAAGTATTTCTCTAATGCTTGATCAGTTTTGTAGAGGATGTCTGCTTCTAATTTCAGCCACCTGACCGGTCTTTCTATCTTCCAACTTCTCTGTTTTGTGATCATTTTAAACACTTCACTTCTCAGTCTTACAAAATCATTTTCATGGCCATTTTTATTGTCAACCACAAAAATGTTGTTTTTGGTGATGTAGTGGGAATATGCCTTGCCTTTAATTGATTTTCGTACTCCTAAGATGTACTGTTTAATGTACTTACCTTTATCAACTGCATGGATCATATCCTTGTGTGTGAGAACCAAGGCGATGTTTGGTTCTAATTTCTTCTCTAGTGACTGACTGTGAATTGTATGCAGCCAATAATGCAGAAATTGTTCTGGTGTGCTTGGTATACCCACCCCAGAAGGTTTATATTGGTCTCTTTGAATAGGGTGGTTCATTGGCTTTGATATATCCAAAAGTATGAGTGTAGCAGATTCAATGTTTAAGAACAGATGATGTGTTGCCAAAAACTCAGTGTGGCCTCCATAATCCCAAAGACGTAGTGAATAATCAACATTTGAACTTAAATTGGTAAAAAGCCTTGCCTCCTGTTGACCTAACAACTGTTGGCGAACCTTTGAAGTCATTCGTTTTTTATAATGGCGGGATGCCTCGATAGTGTATTCCTCTTGCAGATATTCACCGTCAGACGTCTTTTGCTCTTCCAACGGGAGATTTTTCGCCATCTCAACATATTCCTGATTTTCTTCAAGTATGGGCTGAAGTAAATGATGCAAATTTTCTGTTTCAGGTGTTGAATCTTTAGTGTTTCTGTCTTGTATTGGAATGGAAACTTCAGGTTTGATGACAACAACTGGCTTTCCAGAGTCTAAATGTTCTACATGTCCTGAAGAACTGATCATTTTCTCTTCCTCTTCTTCAATAACAGTGGTTTCATCATATGACTGTTTCGAGAGATCTTCGTGTTTGGATAATACCTCATCCAGGAATTTTGCTAAGACATCTGATTGCTCACTTTGTTCTTCAATCCAGGCTTCTGTTGTCAGATTGAATTTATTGAACCGAGATTTGACATGATGTGTTGAAATGCCTTCCGTACATTCTGTTCGCTCCAGGAAAGGTTGGCCCAGGAGGCGACGCGAAAGGCTGGTCTTTCCAACATCAGTATGACCTATGATGTCTAGCTTTCCCCTGAAGCTGGTGGTTGTTCCGTCCTCACAAGCTACTTGATATGCTGTTTCTAAGATATCTGGAAAGTAAACATTTTTGTCACCTTATTGATCATTACTGGCTTTTTAGGGGGTTGCGAAAATATAAGGTTTAGCAGTGGTAGAGCGTCATCTTATGTTGAAATTTCCAGTTGGATCCAATAGAAATGCTTCATTTCCAGACATACCTCTTTGTCTGACCATATATAGTTTATGTGGAACTCTTCAAGATAACAATATACAATGCCCCCGTGTAGATGAAATGCCTTAAAAAGTTACTAATGTGCATGACATTTTGTGTGTTTTTATAGACTACTTACCAGGAAAGATCACCCTCCTGTGAATGTTTGGGAACCTGTCACAAGTTCGAACAAGACACCCCTTTTTGTCAAACCAATCCCACGCTAACTCACCCACCTTTGGGCTTAGCACTTCTGCCTGAATCAGCCCAAATCACCTTTAACATGCTTCCTTTCTTCCACATCACATCCTGCCCCACCTTGATTCCACCCCAACCTCAGCCCAGCCCAGTCTCCCTGACATCTGCTCGAAGTCGTAAACCAAATTCAATTTTGTTCCGAAATATTATTTTCCCAGAAACGACTGGTCTTGAAACCTGAGGGGATCCAGGAATGAAGGGCCTGCAAGAGACCATGTCCAAATCCCCTCTCTTCCACTTTCTCTTCGTTATATTGTACGCCACAAATTTGACTCATTTAAAAATGTTGTGAAGGTGAAATCAAGGGTTTTCCACACAAAGATATTAATATTTAGAAATAAGTAAAGTATTGTACGGCTTTTTACAAAGAAGTATCCATTACAATTATCTTTAAAATATGCAAAACGCATTTATCATTAAAGAGGGCCAAAGGTTCATGGCTACTGGACCTGTTAAATTCAGTTTATCGGTGAGGTAATGGTATCTTAGACGTATATTACCTTCGTCAGAGTATCCAACCTAAAATAGTACAGTGAATCAGTTATTTTTCAGTCATAATGTTATCCGAAGAATTTGTTATCAGCGTGTGTGATTTTCAAAACCGTTCTCGTTTTTTTCTTATTGTGATATTCAAGTGATAAATATTTTCATTACTCGAAACATCACAACAAAGCTCATGGGTTTTAACAACTGTCTAGGTAAATTTGTTACTGCATTGAACTTAATTGATGTATTCAAATTCAAAAACATGTGAAGCAAATAACATTTTTTTGGGAAATGTCCATTTTCAAGATATACCTGATTCGGGAAAGTGAAAGCGGGATCTACTTGATCTGCGTCCATGTTTCTCCATGCTATTCTCAGACGCTCCCACGATTGCGCTTCACATTTCCACTCATCCGCAATACGTTGCCATTCTTCTACTGATCTTATCAAATCCAAATAGTAGATGTTCTCTTTAGCTTCCCGTTCGTTTCCTATACGACGAAATACATTTGCTGATTTCACTATTGCATCTTCCTTTTGCTTCAATGCATTTACTTCATGTTCCAGAGCTTTTCTCTCATTTTTCCAAAGTTCTTCGAAATCTTGACCTAAATCATTAGTTTGTACCCACGATTGCTGTGTTTTAGCTTTTTTCTCCCTTTTCTGTTTCCGTTTCTGCCAACGACCCTTTAGTTGGTGTTCAAATGTTTTCTCCATGTTGTCCATTATTTTTCATGTATCTCATAATATAGAAATCATCACTGGCTGGTTAACATTCTTCTTTTTTGGATGTCATACTAAGTTTGTTTCGGAGATAGTCACTGATGATCTCAGAAACAAAGTGGGTCTGACCTTAAAGGCCCGTTCACACGGAGCATGAGCGAAGACATTAGTGTTAGCGGACATCGATAAGAATTGGGATTATGCAAATTCATAGAGATATATTCGCTGACAAATGTTGGTAGTACTAACGCTAGACCATCGCTAAAACCACGGCGTGAAAGAGCCTTAATGGCTCGTTCACACTGCATGGAATCAGGACCAGGAACGGCAACAGCGGGGCCAGGAACGGGACTGAAAAAATGGGTATAGAATCCATTTACAAATTTTCCATTCCCGGTCCCGGTCCCCTGTAGTGTGTACAGCTCTGCATAATATATACAAACCCATTTTTTTCCGGTCCCGTTCCCGGTCCTGGTTCCGTGCAGTGTGAATGAGCCTTAAGTAATAGTGCAAGTTTGGACTTTGACCGTTTATCTTTAGCAATGTATGATTAGAGAGTCCAGAGAGCAAGTGCGTGAGTGTCAAAAGCCTTTGTTTTCACGGACATTAAAAAAATCTTTAAAATAGCACGTCAAATTTCTAAATGATTTTTCACAATTTTCATATTTTTTATACATTTTTGGAGATTTTTGGAGTAAGCTAAGGTAAATGGGTGGTTTGTAATCTTTGACCAGGAAACATAAACTTATAGCATTTGATGTGCTCGTTATTTACTGTCGTTCTGTAATATTTAAATGTGTTTTGCCATCGCACAGTAGATTGTGTTGTTTATTCAGTAAACTATTTTTGATTTTAATATGATGGAATTTTTGAGGAATCAACTTGTGGAACCAAGTTTTGTTCGCTGTCACAAATTCGCTACATCCACAGTCTGGAACAATGCTGCGGTTGATGCAAAATTTACAAGATAAGATAGTCCAGTAACAGAAAATTGGGCACCAAACAATCAGTGGGCTGATTTGAATTCAAAAAAATATCCTCATCCTTCTTTTTAATTGCCAATAAAGAAAATCTGTTCGGTGTAAGATAGATGATTTCATAGTTTGTCAACATTTCAACACATTTTCAATTTACCTTGTTCTTCATTTCAGTCTGATTCAATATACCACTTACAGTTTACTATGCACTGCACGAATTAAAAAAAAAACTCTTGGCCTATGGGGATCTCAATATTCCAGGAAAAGAGTAGCTGACGCTCCTGATCTGTTCACTGGGATCAAAATCGTCAGATAACCAAATGAGATAGATAGATAGATCTCATGCAGTTCATGCCGTTGTGAATCTACAATCTATAAAGCCATCACATTTGAACTTTTCATGGCATAACCAGCGTCTGAAGGTCCGTTCATCTGTCCTGAGTAGAGTTTTCCCGTAATACACAAAGTTGGCAATGTTTGCATTTTTGTTACAACTTCTAATGTAAATAAATTGGAAACAGTTAAGAATATTTTGACTTTCAATGTAAATTTACATTTGTAATGGTATTTTGAATTTTAACTGATGAGATGAATTTCTCTATCTGTCATATTTTCAAATATAGGCAAACACAATAATGTCAACATTGGCAACTTTGTGTATTACGGGAAAACTCGAATAGAGTTTTTTACAAACGGTTTCTAATACAAGAATGGCAACATTGTCAACATCGTTTTAGCTCTGCCATTAAAAATCAACTTGTCCAATAAAGCATTTACCCTTGAAAAGTAATTGTTATGTGCCTCCTGATTTATTATTTCCCATTTATTAACATAAGTTGGTGCAAATAACGAAGAAAACTGCAAACATCGGAATACACAAACAACATTGCCAACTTTGTGTAATTGAAAACTCGAATGAGTTTCAACATTTTTTATGAAAAGTGACAGTCAGTTTACAATCCGAGCTCGATCAATATGAGTGTAATGCTTCAATTTTATTGACAGTCACTCGTGTATTGATTTTATACTTTTGTACAATGAAAATCATTAGGATATGGACTGTGTAATGTAAGAATCTGCAGTGGTCATTATGTTGTAAGGTAATATTAGTCCCGTATTAAGACAATCTAGACCGAAAAGACAACAACCCTGCCATAGAGTCTATTGCGTTCATTCGCATCTGCTACACCTAAGAACATAATAAATCACTTCAGGCTAAAAGTCTCCATAGCTCACTCCGTGCTACTCACAACCTTTTTGACTGGCTAACACAGTCTGACAAATCCTAAATGAGATCAGGGAGTACTTAAGAAATGGTATATCCAAAAACATAAGGTTCACTTGTCACGACCTTAAATTCAAATCCTCACTGCCAGAGTATAGTTGTTATTAGAGTTTTTCCATAATTGTCATTGAATTCAATGAATTTAAAATTTGGTGATGTCACTGAAAGAAGATCACCTACATTTAGTGGCTGTAACTATGTAAAGAAGATAATATTTAATCTTTATTATTGCTTACTTTCTATGCTTTCTATCTTTTCACACATAATTAAATATAGCCTGTGATTTTAAAATATATGTCATAATTTCCATCTTTTTATGGAGAAAACCTTGCATTATATTTTATGGTGACCTGCTTATTTCATAGACATATCACTAAAAATCCAATTCAATGAATTCATTGAATTCGATGAAAACATTATGGAAAATCTCGATTATGCAGCTTTGCTTCTTATTTGTCCATACGAAGTTGAACGCAACAACTACTGCTAAAATATGGCATTGCCCGGAGAAAGAACGCATACAAACATAGACTTACATACAGTTCATTAGAGCATCTTCACCAAAAAATCAAGTACAAGGAAATGTAAGTATTCCAAAATTGTGAGTCAAATTCCGAATCATATACATCATTGAACTTGCAATACAATATTGAAAAAAAAATTCAGGAGAGGAACTCATTTGAATAAACCCATGACTTTTTAGCACGAAGACAAATTGAAGATGTATCTAGTATTGGCATCAGAAGCTACAAAAATTCATAGTAACAAAGATTAATCATATCAAAACCTTAATTAACCTCAATTGAATTAAAATGACACACGCATTTGGGAAGACATTTTTATTGCACAAGCGATGAGAAAGCACATTACAAACCTTATTCCCTATGTTATACACATTTAAGTGATATTTACCATCAAATAATTTATTTTGGATTGATTATCTCAAATTTAAATGATATTTTTAAATAAATAAATAACATTAGTCAAACATTCAGTATTTCAAATATTTGACAAGAAATAACTAAATAATATTGGACATTGTACACATTATTCAGAAAGAAATAGAAGAGGCTCAAAAATAGGAATTGCTAAGAATCGTTTCTGAATTGCAAATTTTCTGCATGACAATGTGAA
>JBCAUG010734798.1:0-11789 GCA_038406175.1 Haplosyllis leylae | reverse complement strand
TTGACAGGAGAGGCTCGAGTTAAGGTTGACTGCCAGCAGGCGTACCTCCTCGCTCTGCTGGCACGACATATACTCCACATTTGGGTCCGGGTACTTTAGGATTGGTGCTTCCTGTAAATAATCTTTCAGCATTTTGAAACATCTGTCACACTCTGGGGTCCAATTATATGCCTCATTCTTCTTTGTCAGTTTAGTGAGGGGTGTAGAAATGTCTTCAAAATGGGGCACAAATGTCATGTAATAACCTACCAAACCTAGGAATTGTTTTACCTATTTTGCTGTGTTAGGTGCTGACATCTTTCTTATGCTCGCTAGTTTCTCTGTAAGTGGTTAAATCCCTTCATCTGAGACGAGATGTCCCAGGTATTTGATGTGCTTCTTGAAGAAGCTTCGCTTTTGGAGTTTTAACTTGAGTTTTGCTCTTTGGAGTCTCTCAAATATATTTTCCAGGTGTTGTAGGTGCTCTTCTTCACTTTTGCTGAAAATAAAAAAGTCATCTGGGTAGTCCATGGCGAAGGTATAATCAGTTAGTACCTCATTGATCAGTCTTTGAAAGTAAGCTGGTGCCTGGGTCAAGCCAAATGGGACTCTGTTGAACTGGTACTTTCCCATGCCGGATATCACAAAGGCTGTCTTGGGTTTAGCTCTGAAAGTCCAATGTGATAGTATCCTGACCTGAGATCCAGTGTTGAAAAAGACTTATTACCTTGTAGTTTCGCTTAAAGTTCATCAATCCTTGGTAGGGGCACTAGGGAAATACAGCCTTTACCATCTGACATGTTGTGTACTTCAGTTTCTTGTTTAGTCTTCGAAGATCAAAACACATTCATCTCTGTGAAGGTTCTCCAGGGGCTGATTTCTTTGGTACTATAACCACAGGGGATGCCTATGGTGAAATGCTCCTGGTTGTTATACCTGCACCTTTCCAGTGTGGCTATTTCCTTCTGTACCCAGTCAAAGTGTTTTAGTGGTAGAGTGTAGGATCTTGAAGCAATCAGTGGACTGTCTCCAGTGTCTATACCCATCTCAATCAGCAGTGTTTTCCCTATATCGCCACTTCCCTGTAATATAATATCTTGAAAGCGATCACAAAGATTGTCAAATTGTATGTTTGTTTCCTCTGTAACCACCTTATCTTCCAGATCTACTTTCCTGTGAGCCTTGACTTCAGCTGGGGTCTTGATAAAGTTACTGGAGGATGTTAGGATTGCGTGTAGATCTGTGTCTGTTTCGATGTGTGCAACTCCGGATAACATTCACTCGGATGCCAAACTGTCTTGCAGGTCCACATTGACAATTTCTGCAATCTTGGCGACCTGTTGCTGTGGTCGCGATGGGACCGAGTGATGTGGTGTGGTGTCAACCTTCTCTATTTCGCAACATTCACCCTCAGTGGTATCTTTCTGTGCAAATGCTACGACATGGTTCTTCGGGAATGATAGGTATTGATCATTACTTGGATTTACCATTAAAAGTGGGGCTACTGTGAGTTTTTATCGTTTAGACAGATCAGCCCATATAGGGTCAATGTACATATTTGGGTTTTGGCAAGACAATACTCATCTGCTAAGATCTGTACTTTGTCCTTGCTGTCTGTGTTGATATCTACATCTACTACTGCACAGCATCTGGGTGGTATTGTTGTTCTTCCTTTCAATGAAACTGATGTTAATTGATGTTTCTCGTCAGTTTCAGCTACTTTAAATCCATCAATAGTTAGTACAAATGAATTATGCTTTGTCCAATGCACTCCTGCGGTATTACCTTTTGTGAAGTCTACTCCCAGTATTAAATTTCTTCTTAGATTTTGGCATACCAGGAATATTTGTTTGCAAAGTTCATTTCCAATTTTGAATTCATATTCATACGAGCTCCTAAACTTGCACCGTTTGCTCCTACTACTGCTGGAATGTTCTTTCTATGCAGATCCTTGTCACTTAAATTTAGAATTTTGAAAGTGTCTTCTGACATGACACTCCTAGTGGCTCCTGTGTCGAAAAGAGTGTTGATTGTTTTCTTTCAAATATTAACTTGAAACACAGTACCTTTCTTATATCCTAAAGTGTCATCAATTCTACATACCTCTATGGGTTCTGGTTAACTGATGAAGTAGTCTTCTGGTTCATATCCTTCATATCCTCCTCGATGTAATCTGAAGCCACTAGTACGTCATACACTTCCTCTGGCCAAAAGAGCATCAATCTGTACCCTAAATACCTTCTCAGTCTTTCCCGCACAATTCAAATGCATGTATCACATGTAGATCATGCATGCCCTGTTCACTCCCTCAAGCAATGTCCAATCAGTGCAAAGATGGCACATGCATAGTCCCAGTGTAACATGCTGAAACAGCCCCCCGTTGTATCCTGACACCAGTCCATTTTTACTGTTACAAACCTACCCTAACCTTGGGCCTTAAGGGGTGAGGGCCTTATCACTTCCCCACTCTCCTTAACACTTGAGCCATCAACACCTGACCACCGTTTCCCCTTCTACCTTTTCCCTTTAAATTCCCTTTCATAGAAAAGAAACATGAAGCATGTCCCTGGGCCACCAATGGGAACTTTGTATGTCCAGTCTTGGGAATCCATTTAGGATGTGTTGACATTACAGGGGGTGGTGATCCTGGATCTTTTGACAATATGGCAGAGGGAGGTCCATTGGAATCTGAGTTGTAATGTCATTTCTTTGGTGTTTCTTTGGTTGTCATCTGGACACCGCTCCAGTGCATCATAGGCTTGTCATCAATAATAATAACATCTTCAATGTTCTCTGTCTCTGATCTTGGGGGTGGAGGGTGACAATCATCTGGAGACTTTCGCTTATTGCTTGGCTGTAATGTTTCATAGCCTCCCATCTCATCAGATACTGGTGTCAGTGTCCTTGATCATGCATCAAATGATTATCTCTGCAGCCCTTCTGTGTTGCCTTGCACTGTCTGTCAGCTTGACAGCTTGACAGTAATAATCCACCCTGCCAGCAGACATCAAAAATAGTGTGCATTATGTGGCCTGGCTCATACTGGGAAGCATAAGGATCATGGAAGAGGGCTGCAAATAACCAGCCATCCACATGTTGATGGTCTGTCAAGAGTGGGAACCTGGTAAAGCCCCATTCTCCTTATAAAATATTGGAAGCTAGGACCCACATCTGACTTCAGTCTTTGGTTTGCTTTATGGTGTTCACAAGGGAGCTGTGCCAGTATCTCTAATTTCCTTGTGTTTCTTTTACTGCTACAAAATTGCTTCAGTTTGACAGATGATTCATGAGAAACCTTTCCTTTCTTAAGTGCCAGTAAAGCCAGTCCTCCAAGGAGGAAAGGTTGCATTGTCATCACTTCATCTCTCTCATGGCAGATATTGGGTTTGAAAATAAAATCA
The DNA here is from genome assembly GCA_038406175.1 of Haplosyllis leylae. NCBI lineage: Eukaryota > Metazoa > Annelida > Polychaeta > Phyllodocida > Syllidae > Haplosyllis > Haplosyllis leylae. Next base: position 8,409 of record JBCAUG010734798.1, on the reverse strand, counting down.
GATTCTTGTTCCACATGATCCAAAGTGGTGCTGGATCCTTTGCATTAATATATCACCCTCACCACATGTTCAGGGTCAGTGCCTGGATCATTATGGATTTTCTCCTTTTCATCTGTTGGTAACAACTCAGAAGGGATCCTTACATTCATGTATCAGCTTTCTATACACTTGCATCTGAAATTTTTAAAATATTTTAACATAAAGTTTGGGGACGAATATGCAGCATCACAGCTGTCAGTACAATGGCCATTAATGGCACAACAGCTTTCATTTAGCAAAGGGATGGGATCCATTCCTGGATCTTCTTCCACTTAGGGCCACAGTGCAGGAAGTAAGACCTTCTGGCCACTAAGTGAGCATCAGGAGTCAGGAGGGGCTCAGCAGTCCCTCTGGTGTAATGGTAGATCTCTCAGGAATATCTTGCCAAGTCTTGTTGGTTAATCAGTAGATGCAATTGATATTTCAAGATAGGAGAGCCTCCTCTTCCAGTGGAGGCATCTCTGGTGGTTTCAGAGATCCGTTATGCTGGTCGTAAGTACTATCTTCTCTTGCATAAGCCATCCATTTGTCTATGAGGAAGCTAACCTGTTCTTCTTTCAGGGCAGGTGCGTTTGTGTAATCTTGCTCAACAGCATGAACAGCTACCACAAATAAGATGAAATCAGTTGATTTACTCTCAATTTCTCACCAGCTAATGAAACAAAATGTTGTGAATGATTGCCACTTCAAAACCTGGTATTCATACCAATTTGTCTGCAAATTGATTTACTTGATGATTTGCTATGTCCCAGACTCATTTTTATCATTGATATATAAGGAGGTATGTTTTACCAAAATGTTACTTCACTTACATTGTAACTGCAGTCATCTCAGATAGAATCTATATTATGGCAAGAAGAGATTGAAGAAATTGATCCTGGATCACCCTGGCATCCATGTTAAACTAGGTAAAAAAATGTATTGGTACAGCTGACAAGTTAGTGACATATTCATTTATTTGTACTGTATCAGGTGAAAATAAAGAGGACTAAAACAAATTACATATTTCAAAGTTCTGTAAGCTACTGACTCCAACAGATTTATGTAATTTCATTTGAATTTATGTCAACTTTTTTTTCAGGTATTTTACCTATCATGAATTGTATGGTATAGTTTATAAAATTACAACTGTCTTATTTTCTGCATTTTGGGGGAACATGGCATAATAATCTTTTACTGCCAAAAAAACATGTCAAAAATTGTTTGCAGATATTCAGTTGTTTGCATTTGTGCCTTTCCAGGAAGAGAAAACATAATACTTTTCATTAACATACTGGAAAAAAAAGGATTCATTATTTGGATTCATCTGAATCAATGCTGAAACTAGGAAGGTTTCCTCCTATCACACTAGATGTGTTTTCTAGAAAATGATATGCAGTTGGACTTGAAAAACTCTGTACCTCTTTTAAGTTACTTTTGTTAGATTTAAATCTAAACATCAAAGTCTTCAAACAGTCAACCAATGAATTATGACAGATGAATATGTTTCTGTGAGTTAAAATAAAGAACATGATATAAATTGTTCACATGTGCAAAGTGCATGTTTTTCAATGAATCTCTTAGCAATATTTCATTTATATTATGTTCATTTATTTATTTTTATTATCTATTTACAATAAAATGTCAATTATGAGGAGCTTTATGCCCTTTTAAATAGGATATCCATCTCTTGGCAGTTTTGTTAAAAATCACATGATCTTCAAAAGTTCCTAACCATAACAGTTGCATGATATGAGTTGTATGATAATCCCAGCGAGCTATATTAGGTTCAGTACCTAATGAAAAGTGTCTTAAGTCATATACAGAACCAGATCCTGTATCATATAATGGAAGAAGAGATATTAGTGACCTGATACCTTGTGTGTATAATCTTCTCACAAGTAAAGATATATTTCCAGACACAACTGATTTTAAATCATAAAGACCAAACAAAGAATATATAAATCCATTTAAAACAAAAGATGGTGGTACTGTAGGATACTCCTCATACCAATTGAATATCCCAGCAAACTTGGCAAGTACACCTCCTTTTGAGCTTAATGTATTAAATAATTGTATTCCTCTAACAGCAGCATTAAGATATTCTTTGTTATTAGTTTGTAGATATGCTCTAACTAACAATGAAATTGCTTGTCCCTGTGACATGGCAGAGTACCATCCAGGTTCAAGTTTTAAAAGTCCTTTGGCTTTGAAACGCCCGACCATAATAGGCCAACCACCCTGGTAATCCTGATGTGTTAACATCCACTTGGCAGCACTGAAAAATTGTTTCAGGTGTCCATTTTCTGCAAGAGTTATATTGTCCGCAAAACCATCACCTCTAAACATTAAAGATTTTACCAAATGTAAAGTAATTTTTCTTTTCACTTTGCCCCTCATTGCCATTCCCTTTTGATAATCAATTACTAGATCTCTGTGTAATTGTGACCATTCGGTTCCCTTATCCAGTCCATAGTAGATATTATTTTTAGATGTATGCAATGCTGTTTTGCTATGTAAATAATGAATGAAGATAGTTTCATTTCTTTTATCCTCGAGGACAATAGTTATGCTTCCATTTGTCAGGAAAAGAAAGTCAAGGGAAAGAAAGAACAAATATCCCTTTTTGACACTTAACTCCACACCTTTGTGAGAAAAAGAACCTGAAATGTAAATTTATTTGTGGTTTTTTTGTCTTTTGCTTTTATAAACTGATCACAGTTTAAACAAAAAAGCACTGAGACATGACATTAATTCAGAAGTTATCAATTAATTTGCAAACAATTATTCTGTAAATTTAAATCCATACCAGATGCCTGAAATTTAATAACCTTTGAATGTCTGGTCATGTCATAAATACAATGTATTTTGTTCTGGTCAGAGTTTAATTTCCATTCTGATAAATCTTCTGAATCAGCATTTGCTAAGATATGTTCAACCCTCATAACTTGGGAAAGGTATTTACTGTAGTGTGATAATCCATATTGTGCTATTTGAGTGGGATAAAAGTAGCCATTTGCATCCCATTGATTTGAAACTGGAACAGCTTTGAAATTATATTATTTAGTTATTTAAATAAACAGATAAATACATAAAGTAATACTCATTTGCTTTCAGAACTCACCTTCACTTCCACTTATGTATTTAACTTTTGACCGTTTTTCTACAGTGTAATTTCCAAAGTACATGAAACTCCCTTTTGTACTATATATTTGATCAGGTATATTAACTACACAGTTACAGTGTTTCAATTCAAAGGTTTCATTCCCATTCTGCCATTGAATTTTTCCATAAATCTATTGTAAACAAATGTTTTGTTACTTTTTACTTTAAATCAATAATTAGAAAACTTTGGCAAAATATTTACAAACCTCAAAATATTTTTTAACAAATGTAAATGGTACAAATATCTCTCTGTCAAAACGTTGACATCCAATGGTGTATTCATTATTAATTATACAATCTATATTAGTAGATTCCTTTTGCTTACAATCAGAAACTTTATTATTATTGCTACCTATTGCAAAATTAGAGTCTGGTATGAAGTTGCTAAACTTTGTATCACTAAAATAAGTAAAACAGATATTTTATAATCCATGAGAAATATAAATGAGGCAGAAGAAAATGTCTTATTATTTGTATTACCAGGTAGACCTACATTTTGAGGACCAAAATAATCATTGCCATCATAAGCAAATAGAAAAAGAACTTATTCTTTTTTATTTTTCCATACATTGTGTTTATTAACTGAAAATCTGGGTCCTTGTGGAATTGTGGGCACAAAACTATTTCATCTGAAGTAAAAATAGATAAATGATTCTGAATACAAAACAATTTATTTAAGTAAATCAATTATATGCTCTTCAGTATAAATTACTTTTTTACCTTTATTAGGTTCTTTGAAATAAATTATTGTTCTTATGACCTTTACAAGATGAGGTACTTTTACAAAACAGACTGAAAAGTGTTCTGTCACAGCATTAACATGCCACTTATCTATCTTTGCTATGTTTTTCCTATCTCAATTTGAGAGCATAAAATCCTCTTAATGAGTTTAGTAATTTATCTTGTTTATGTGGTCAACCTATGTATGAAGTCTCTTGGTATGAATAACAGCAAATGTATCCTGAAAAAAATGAATTTTATGTGTCTTCATATAATGTTGATGCTCTGACAATGTACCATATTTTGCAACCAAATACAGAAAAAATTTCCAACACACCAAAACATTCACAGCCAAATCTGACGATGCACTTGCTGAAAAAGCACAAATGAGTAATCTTTCTTAGAGAACTTGACAATGCTACTGTGAGTTTGTTTAGCTATTGACTTTGCCTTCAGGAAAAAGAGGTCAGTCTTAGAGCTGTTAGGTTTTTCATAAATTATTACCCTATTCTTAGTGTATGGAATATCTTCAATGTAGTATTATTACCTTTGTATATGTGATGCAACAAGAATTCAGGAGGATTCCTCATTGACATGGTCCGCAGTGACTGGATTCAACCCCATTACCTTCTTTTTGGAAGGTTCCTGAGGATCCCGGTGGACTACATGTTACCAACAATAAGTGATCATCCCCATACTGCATCAGCAACTAAAATGGTAGTCAACATACAAAAAAGGGTCAGAGAGGCCTTTGCTGTGGCTTGGTAACTTACTACTGAAGAAACCTTACGACAATGATGTTACTATGATTGTAAAGTGGGAGTCATAGTCCACACTGGTAGATTTGTGGACAAGAGGACCAATTGGAAGGACCAATGGGAAGACAAGTGCTACATTGTTGAATCTCAGTTGGAGGACTGGCTGGTCTATAAGATCCAAAGTCTGTCTATGGGTAACAAACCTGGTCCCTCATATTGTGTTCTCCATCAGAACTGCCTTTTGCTTGTTTTGCCTGAGGATACTCAGGACCAGTCACAGGCAGACGTGCCAGTGCCCACCAATCTGAATGCCAACCTGGTGACTGTTATGAATGGTGAAGACTCTCATGAGTCAGTTAAGGCAGCACCCTCCCTGGTGACTCAACAGGGAGAAGATGAGGTCACTTGGGGTTGGTTAAATGGTGAATTCTGCACCATGCAATGGCCTTTTTAGGTTGAGGTGTGAAAGAGTCCTCAAGATACTTAGGAAGATTAGGTCTCTGACTTAGAGCTGCTCTTCAGTGGCCCTGGCATGGAGGAGGCATAGATTCATGGCAACACGGGCTTTGTGATTGACTGCCTGCAAGATGTTGAAGGTGGCTAACAGGGACTGTGGAACTGTATGTCTTCTCTTCTACTGTCTTTTCAACAAATGTCTTCACTTGTAAGTGTCACCAACTATTACTTTAGGAAGTTTTCTAAGTACCAGTCTAAACTTAGCTCCTCGCAGTTAGCAGCCAGAGCAAGAGTCTTTCCATCTCAGGGGATGACATTAGTTGTTCATGGGTGTTTATTAATGCACTGCACCTAGTTGTGAGGAAGGAGCTCTAGTCTGTATTGCTGGGCAAGGAGCTAAATTTGTGGGGAGCTATGGGGAGCTTGAGTACCTTTGCAGAAAAGCAACAGCTTTGCTTGTCAGTGTCTCCTCAGAAACACCCGCACTGTGAAGAATACAACCACTCAGCTTAACTACAGTCTTTATTGATGCTCCCGAGACTGGTTGTATGAAATATTTAATTGCAACAGGAAACAGTTCACATTCTCTGGGGAGCTAGCACTCGCAATACAGCAAACCTCCATCAGAAAGAGTTAATTACACAGAGAAATACTGGAACACAATGTAGCAGGGGGCTACATGCACGGAACACTATTCAATGATTCTACACACTAAATTGGTTGGTACACACAAAAGATACAGTTGCACACATGAATAGTACAGGTATACCTGACTTGATACAGCTAAGAAACTTTGCAATATAATAAAAATCATAAATACAACTTTAAACGCATTACACAGTTAGCTCCTCACATTTACTTGTACAATTCTTTACAGACATTTTAGAATGATATTTAAGTAGCTTTAAGTAACAGGTTGTGTAAGGGGAACTAGTTAACTCCTCCTGCCTATGGGATCTGCAATGTGTCTAAAATGGCTCAATTAGCCCAAACATGCAATTTGGCAGATACAGGGCAGGGAGCTAGGCTTAGATCCTCTCAATACCTGAGAAGTTCCTACTGTTTGCTATTGGCACTTAACAGTCTGGTTATTCTGGAGGTCCTACTTTCATGGGTAGCACTTGTCTTTTATACCTACTACCTAACCACCAGCAAATCAAGGCTACCACACAAAGTAGTCCCAAGGTCACCAAGGGGGCTAGACAAAGGGGGGGAGCTATTTAGTGTGAATTGTGGTTATTACAGGTAGAAGGGTACACTGTCTTGGTTTGGCACTAATCTCATCTAAATTGGACTAGTGGGGCTGAGTAGGAATAGGGCTGAGTAGGAATACAGTCTTACATGTCACACTGTCATTGGCTGGAAGTATCATGTGATGGTCCAGATTGGCTACCAGGAATGTGCATGTGCTGCCTTTGCTGTGATTGGCTGACTCAGGGGAGCTATGCATGACAGGCATGTGATCAACACATGGTGGATGCATGCACTCCGTGCAGAGTTAAGGGAAATTAACTGCTTCATGTTGAAGTACATTTTAACTGCATTTGGAGCATAAGCACATGGTTTGTGTCTTAGCCCCTCACAATTGCTTGCAGATCTACTTCAACCTGTTACACTCTCCCTTCCCAACCTATTGACTATCCCTGTCAATATCCACATTACCCAAAGGTTTGAGATTACCAGATTTTATTTACACATACAGCTCTCACAACATGGGGAACTAAACATCAAATACATGAATATCCAAATTATTGTCCATCCCTATAACACAGGAGGACAGGGTATTACAAATGCATAAAACACAGAACATGTAAACAGTTAAATGATTCATCCACACACACAGGGGGCTGGCAAGTCCAATCTCACTGCATCACTGTTTTTGTACAACATGGGAGGATCCAGGATGAGTCCAAAGGAGTTCATCTGATCAGCACACTCCTTCTAATGAAGGTGTATGTTGATGGCGCAGGGTCTCAGGTATGGCTGAGACTGTGTCAGATATATGAGCCTTGGGTTCCGATAACCTCTCGATGGGTCTCATGATCTGTTCCAATGATGAGTAAGAGTTATCTTCAGTTTACCAGTTTATTGCTGTATTGTATTATCTACTCAGTATGGTAGCTCTCAGGTCTAGGCTCTATGGCAGAGTAGCATCTGGTGCTCTTGGCTCAAGGCAAGTGATGATTAAGAACATCAGATGGTGATTGGCTACCGTGGGTAAGTGCCGCTATTGGCTATACACTTCAGGTGGCTCCATGGGGCTCTACACTGGTGAGTGTGTAGTTGACAGCAACACAGGACTTTGGTACTGTGTAGTCCTCCTTTACCCAGGTTTGAACTTTGATACTTGTATTTAAGTTCAACTGACAATTTTAGCTGGAGAATACACACTAAGTTCTAACCTAGCTTAAAGTCAGTGGGAAAGCTTGGGTCCACTGATGTAATTTCTGATGCTATTTTTACATAGAAAAAAACCTCTCCTGGTGCATACATGTAAACAAGTTAATACTAAAAATCAAAAGAAACATGTACATGCTCAGAGCAGGCAAAAACATGCTATCACAGCATGCCAAAAAATATCTCCATTTTGCCCAAGTGTACAGCCACCTAAATTACTGTATCATTATGTGGGGTAATATGTTAACAGCTAAAGATTTGGGTAGAGTACAAAAATTGCAGAACAAATATATCCCCCATACATTAAACACCACCCCCAGCACCGAAAACCACCATAAAGTTAGTATTCTGAAAATAAAAGAAGTGATCAAGCTTACAAACTACAAGCATGCCTACTGGGTACAACACTCACAACTTCCCCAAAAATTATGCAGGAATGTAAAACCAACTCAGATATAAAATTGTTGGTGAAAACTCACCAGAGAAGGAAAGAGTTTCCTGTACAGAAGTATTGTTGATTTTCAAGATCTCCCCCACTCAATAAAATCCATCCTGAACCAAGTCTGTTCATAATAAAATGCAAAAAGAAGTATTTCACAAACTGACTATAGGCTGTAACATGTTCAACAGGACACAATGAATTCACTAGACATGAAAATTACATCACTGACTACCGGCAGTAACAATAGGTATTAATGTGATAGAAAATCAGACTGCCAGCCAAGATGCATGTGATGGCAAAAGGACTCTAGCAGTAGAACAGAGAGCCAATGCATGGTCCCAAGTACTCTGCAGCCATCGACTACACATCTTAAGTTGAGAGCCTCACAAGGATCCAAATGGATGGGTAGCCAATGGCTATAGTCATTAGTCGGAGCCAATCAAGGTAAAGTAC
>JBCAUG010734787.1:0-11789 GCA_038406175.1 Haplosyllis leylae | reverse complement strand
ATTTTCGCATTGAAGTTCTATTAAGATGTGTTAGAGAATTGATAGTGCGAAAATGCGAAAGGTATAATTGCATTACAGTTACACTTGTTGCAGAATTTAGGGACATCAGTGTCCGTGGCTTTCCATAGCAATAGAATAGTTAATGAATGGCAATACTGTACTGCCGTTTCCATGGTTTCTAGAATCCGTAGCAACAGAATGACTGAGTTTTTGGGTCTTTGTGTTGTAGATTATTCCCAGTGGTAAAAGTTGAAAGCAACAAATACCACTAAAATCATTGCATGTTTCTATGGTCACAGATCATGTTGAAGTCCCTAGCAACCAGTTTTCCATCTGGTTGCCGACCATGTTGAAGTCCCTAGCAACCAGTTTTCCATCTGGTTGCCGACGCATGCTTATCGATGAAAATCTGCCGGCTTGATAATAGAAGTCTAAGGCACCAGTTGACACGTACAGATAATCATGGCACTGGTAAAGGTTACCATGGATGTCAACGGTAGCCGGTTACCATGGTGACCAGCTGGTTGCTATGCAGATCAGCTGGTTGCCATGCAGATCAGTAGCCGGTTACCATGGTGATCAGCACCGTAGCAACCGGTTACCGTGGTGATCAACAGTGCCGGTTTCGGGCTAGATTGTCATGTAGATCAGCTGCAGGTTACTATGGGGATCAGCAGCGGGTTGCTATGGAGATCAGCAGCAGGTTACTATGGAGATCAGCAGCATGGTTTTCCGGCGACCATGTTTTCAGCGAACATGAGAGGAAGCTGGAGGCCCTTGAGTAGGAAGTCACAGACGCCTTTACAGGGCGGGATACAGGCGCTGAACGGCAGGAGGAAGATATACCTAAAAAATACACAGGAAATTAGGCGTCATGATTCGCTGAAACTTTTCTGCGCGTGGCTAATGCGCAGAAGGGAAGCACTGTCTTTGCTTCATTCAGTCTACAATAGTTAAGAACTGTTCACGTATCCATGGGAGCCATAAAAGGGTGTCTGGGCCCGTGCTACAATATCCTGGCCCTTAAATGCACCTCCATACCACAGGAAGCATACGATTGCAATGGTGGTCTATTTATGGTGTTTGTGTATGTACGTGTGTGTTTGTAGGCGTGTACTCACCATCCAGCTACGAAGTAGGCCACGGGCCACGCGACGAAGATGAGGCCCAGGAACCAGAGGATCCCCCACAGGATGCACTTCCCATCGCAACCCATCACCACGAAATCTGTAAACAATAAAAATATACGACGTCGTGAAAAGTCACAACAGGCTGGTCCTTGCTATGACATAATATCATGACATTATGACATCATGATGACATTCTGTGTAAAATAGTCCCCACCAATGACTGCAACTTAAAATAGGCCTATTTATCATGAAAGTGCCAGGGCATTTCCCCAGGATACTATGGACCCCCTTTTTCAATCTAAACGAGCCAACAACAAAAGATGAGGCCCAGGAACCAGGATCACTTTTTTACAATTTAATCCTTTCTTTCCCTTTGCTGTTGCAATGACAGTGAATATAACTTTAAACATTGCCGAGATACAATAAGTATGATACTCACAGTTATATTGAAGCCGTGTTGCTTTAATCCCACGTTAACTCGACCAGCCCAGTCGGTGAAGAATCGTTCCTATGTACTTGAAATGATCCAAGTCCAGTGCCACTTGAATTGATCTTAGGAACTCAGCCACAAAAGGTGTGACCTGTACACTGCCACATGTCAGTTAGTTACCTTTTACTGGAACAAGTAATGTGTGTCTCGACTTGGCACAGCGATCCTTCTGCGACGGGTCAGTTAGTTTCCTTTCACTGGGACAAATGATCCGCGTCTCAAGGTGACGCCACGTTCCTCCTTCACCCGGTCAGTTAGTTTCCTTTCATTCAAACAAATGATCCGCGTCTCAAGGTCACGCCGCGTTCCTCAAATGTAATGGATTCAACCTTCTCTTTCAGTTTCAGTTTCACTCGTTTAATCTCATGGATAAATGCTGTATGTACATAGCGTGATTTGAGAAAAGAAGTCATTTGCAGGCAAATGCCATAAAAGAGAACTGTGTCTGTGTCAGTTGGATTATTTTCGTGGAATGGATACTGTTGATGCAAGAGGTTTTGTTCTTTCTTTGTTTCTCTGAATTTGAAAGCTGTTCAATTTTTCAAATAATTTCCACGTTGTTCGTTCAATCCAGGTTGGAATGGTTCTGCTCAGCTCTGTGCTGAGGAATCCTTCACACATTGATCTGTTGAGTCGCTTCACATTAATCCATCCAAACGAGACGCCAGCTCCTATTGGTTGAGCGATCAGTGTATATTCTGTGTATTCACTGTATTGACCGCGGTGAAGTGTGTTGGTTCTGACCACAATTTACTGCCACACAGTCCAGTGTCATGTGCCGTATTTCGCCTGCAGATTTGCATGTAATGGTATTTCTACCTTAAAACAGGACCCAAGAACAAAAAAGATTATAACTAGTGTATGGTCTAGTTGGAGAGCACAGAGAGTCTAGTAAATCGTTACGTAAATTGCAACTCATTCTGCAGAGTCTACGGATCCTAAACTTGTGTGTTCCTTGGACTGTGCACGGTAGTTGACGGACAGGAATACTTTCAACCGTAACCGCGGAGAATCGACTGTTGCTTCCTGGGGGTTGGGCGGGTGGGCGGTTGAGGTCTGAGGAAGATGGGGAGGAGATACCCCCATTATGTAAGAAATGTTGTGGATTTTGTTAGCAACAGCAGCAACACAAGAGGTGTGTGTGTGTGTGTGTGTGTGTGTGTGTGTGTGTGTGTGAGTAGATGTGCCCTCAGGGCAGGATACAGAAAGTTGGTAGAGGGGAAAGAGACATGGTACCCACGCAGTCCTCATTCACACCCACCTGTTTTTACCTATTTTGGCATCCCGGAGGATCCCTTACTGGTGAGGGGAGGCGGGAGACCGTACCCTATTCGCAGGTGACTTCAACGATAGAATGCGTCTTCTTCAGGATACATGCGCAGCGCTTCTGGTAGCGTGTAAACGGGGCCTAAAGAAGATGAATCGGTCTCGTTTCATGAAAGAGTGCCGTAATGTCGTCACATATTGGAAACAAGAAAGTCCTCCCGAGAGAACGCAAGACACATACCGCCCGCCGCGTAGCAAGTGCTCGCTCTGTTGTTCTGTCCCTGAGTGGAGGGGGGCCGGGTACCCCAACCTGACCTGGGGTACCACCCCCCTGCCTGGGACTGGTGTACCCCTGGAAAGGATATGGGACCAGTGGAAGTATTGTGGGATGGAGATGGGGTAACCCCCTTCCCAGAAAGGACATAGGACCAGTGGAAGTATTGGGATGGAGATGGGGTTACACCCCCCAACCCACCAGAAAGGACATAGGACCAATGGAAGTATTATGGGATGGAGATTGGGTACCCCCCTGTGAACGGACACACACCTGTGAAAACATTACCTTCCCGCATCCCTTCGGAATGCGGGCGGTAACAATGGCTTAGCTGTCTCAGATGTGCAGCGGCAGCAATGAAGAACCACTCCATTGTCAGGATACAGATCTATAAATAGCAGTTCGGGTGAAAATCCGGATTGATCGACGCTGCGTCCTGGAAACAATCCAAACAACGCGTCGCACAAGCATGTTACAGCATCAAATAATAATAGGCACATCACACATGAAGAGGCAATTTTGACGCAAGACAGACCATGTTGTTAGTACACATAGGTGTTCTGAGATCTTGTGTTCAAATATTCTGAGACGAATCGATCGAGTTTCTACGTTTTGGTTCAGTTGAATTCGTCAAATTAGTAAAGATTGTTTTGAAATACTTGTAACTGTTTTGATGGAATACAGGTATAACTTAGTCCTTGTGTTTTATTTAAAGTTAATAGCTATACACCTATTGCAATGATATAGATACATTACAAATTTGAAATGCTGGTCTAAAAAATTGTGAAATTTTAAATCAAATCCTAAAATTGTCTTTTGTTGCTGCACCACTTACATCTTAGATCTTAGATCTCCCAAGTAACACATGCCTCTCTAGCTCAGAGAGGAGAGCATTAGACCTGAATGGCAGAGATCCCAGGTCCAATACTCACTGGGGTAACATTTTGTTACTGGAATTTATGTTTTCACATAGTAAAACCTCTGATGACAATGTTATCAGTATTGCCAATTTTGATTACATTGTATTGTGTGAAAAGGCCGAATAGCCAAGCGTTTCATTGAAACCTGCCCTGCACATTCAACAAGCAAGAGCTTAAGGTTCGTTGTGAATACCTTCGTCTGTTGCCAGGACACCCATTCCTTCCACCACCGTTGCTCTCATCAGTGCGTGTTATACCCGTTGACGGTGGTAGGGGCACAAAAATATGGTGGTACCGCTTGAGTCTGAACTATGAACAAGGCTTTAGGGTTCTCCCACTCTGATCTGAACCGCTGGCTCTTGTAAACGATTCTCGTTACTTCTCAGCAGTGTCTATTTCATGGCGTTCTTTTGATGAGACAATGTTGTCTAAAATTTAGAGAATTTCGAATAACCACTTGTCAAACAGAAGGAATTCATTTATTTTAATATTATCATTTTTGAAATTGATCATTTAGCAGCAGACTGTCGATTTTTATCACCTTCTTGACTCGCATTGAGGAACACGTTGTTTACATGTTGATTGTCTCTATGGCAACTAAGTAAATAAGACTTATTGTTGTGACGGACGGGTTGATTACTTTCATTGGTGGACTAAGAATTAACCTATTGATCTAGTATTGATCCTCTATCGGTTATGTGTTGATGACGTCACTCGGTTCATGATTTAGTACAACTCGATGAACTAAAGGTCCACTTGCACCTGTGCTCAGTCGAACTATTACGATTGCCAGTGTAAACGATTACCATACTCTTTTTCTGTGGAGTGAATATGATTTGGAATAGCAATCACAAAAAGAACCGTAATAACTCTCCGCAGGTGTAATACACGACAAGGGTTCAGATGAAAAAATCCCACAAAACCTGGGAATTTATTGCCTTCATGAAGTTCACTCAAAAAGAATGGTCGAAAGGGCCTATTCACACCAAGCGAGAGTGAAAAAGATTAAGAAAATGTTAGCTTTCTCTTTTGCCTGGTGTGAACGGGTCTTAAAAGAGAGTTAACTTCACAAGGAAAGGCTACAGGTACTGGATTGAGCACAAATCCATGGTGCTGTTTACAGATAACGTTTAAAAGATCAAAGGTGCCCCTCACAAAAAATGGTGACGTAATGTAAACGATCCCGAAGGAACGCTGTATTTCTCCCAGGACACCGTTGTAGCTGGTGGTGTTTATTATTGGTATCCATGGACACAGACTAAACTATTGTCATCTTGATGGTATCATGGCATCAGTGATCAGAGATAAGGCTTTTCTCTTACTATTCCTGATAGGGAGACATCAACCAAGTCCATTCAAGAAATTATTATTTTATTTACATAAAACTGTATCAAAATGTATTTTTGTTTTTACAAAATGATAGAAAATTATTAAACTTAATTGTGTATCTGTTAACTAGTGTGCATGTTAAATACTGTCATGGTTTACGCCTGGTTCGTCTTCCTTATCCTGAAGTTGTTTTCCATCACAAACGTAGTTTTATCGATGGAACCTTTATTTCTTGTCACAATCTGTTCAAGTGTTGCGACTGGCCGTCGTAATAAATCCAAGATGAAAGTTGAAAAAACAAAACAAAACAACAACATAGTAGTTGCAATGATAGCTTTGTGTGAAATTTTCTCGTGTTTGCACTGGTATTCTTTCAGTCTTTCTTATGCCAATATGCAAAATGAAATGTTGAACACGCGTAAACTGCCAATTCCTTAAGTATATTTGTTTGTTGTCATTGGTAACAGCTATTCCTCGGTTGCTATGGACGGTTGTCCCTAGCAACATGACTTACAGTTGATCATGTTTTGCGCGAAGGTGAGCGGGAGCTTGACGATCCTGAGCAGGGACTCCATGGGGTCCTCCAGCCCCTTGATACAGGCTGTGAAGGGGACGAGCAGCACGTATATCCATGCGCAGATGAATCCTATTGGCCAGGCGAGGAACCACAGTCCCAGGAACCATAAGATGGCTGACAGGATTCCTTTAGCGTCCGCCATTGCTCCAAGTGCCTGGTGTAATGGAAAATAAATATTCTAATTACCGTTATACGAGGGAACGTAATATTTTCACAGCTGTTTGCCCCAGGGGGATGAGGTAGGGTGATCCTGCCTGTGGGGGTTGGGAGTGGGGGGATAGCCTAGGTCTGGTCGGGAAGGGGGAGTGGTGGGTACTGTCGTGGGGTCATAAAGAAAGTGGATGTCAGTTTATTGGCAGGGCAACAAGTTGTACATAGCTCGGGTAGATTTACTGAAGTGCCCGCTCTCGGCTGGGGCATACTATATATTGGTCATACACATGGCCTTCACCTTGGTCGCATAGGTAGACTGGTGTCAGTCTCCGACAGGTACCATGACCAGGCAAGGTCTGGTTCAAAGGGATGTGGTCAGTATTGCCTCGTAATGTAAGGCAACAAAGTCAATTTTCATGCCATCCAGACACTGAACAAAACATATAAGGGCCCGTTTACACCAAGCGTCAGTGTCAGTATAGCATCAACGCTGCGATGACACTTGCGACATACCTCTCATTGACCACAATGGAGTTGCGCCAAAATGGGTTGAAACCCCATTCTCAAGTGACTTTATTGTGGTCAATGAGAGCTGTGTCACAAGCATCATCGCAGCATTGACATTACATTGGCGCTGACGCTTGGTGTAAACGGGTCCTAACCTGGTTCACTGTGTAGCTGGTTCTCAATTACACTGGATTCCGCTTACAACGAGTTTGTTTACAAGCAACACCCGGTTACGGTGAGCATAAGTGTTTGCACCATTGGTAACAACTCCAAAAAGTTTGTCTTCCCGCTTTCAACGAACAGTTTCTTTTGTGCGTTTTTTACCAGTTTTAAGCGGGACCCAGTGTAGACCAAGTCCAGTTTAGTAGCCATATTTGCACTGGCGTCCATTTAATGATTAAAGGCGGTGCATAAAATTGCACAAAAGGTATATTTTCTTCAGAACACACCTCTTACCTGTTGTGAACAGAATCAGAGAATGAAACACGTTTGAGCAAGATTGCAACAGTAGAATTTTTTAAAGCTTATCTAGGACGGACTGGGAGACGTCCTGATTTTAACGCTCGTGCACTTCGCACTGTGTGGGACGCGGAGTAAACAGAAAACGCAGCATGTCCTCCTAATGAAAGTGTTTGTGTGGGACGCAGCGTCATGTTTGTTTGATACGCTGCGTCTCCTCCAAGTTTGATCTCAGACGACATGAAGCAAAAAAAAAAAAAAGAGATTAAATATTTGACACTGTGGGAATGTCTTATCTTGACAGGCTCTTGGGCTGTCACAGGTAGTACACATAAATCTTGGTGGTGTCGGTAAATTGCCTACCTTGCACAAAATCTTAGGCTGTCAGAGATAGTCTTATACGTTGATAATAGATGTTTGTAGCCTACTGGGTTAGGAAATTTCTCCGTGAGAAGTTTTCTTTTCAGAGGAGAAAGGGTAAACCGTCCAGCTCACAGGGTGTAATGTACGAGGCCACAATAAAATCTGTACAGCTGTCTCTGTTTGCAACGACCACTCAGCGGCCATATTTTTCTTGACCATATACCTCTTCCCTAATCCGTCACTTGATAGAGTGAGTTCTCCTTCGGCAGTTACAGGAATTATGTACCAACGTGTACAGTGAGAACCCGTTGTGTACACATTGGTTAAACGCACGCAGTTTGTTTGTATTTCCGGCTTGAACTCTTGACATTTAGAGTTGATATCTTCGAGGTCAAGAGTTCCTGACGAGTAAACAATAGTGATTGACGAGCATTCCTTCGGGTGCTAGAGTGTGTAGAAATGAACTGTATTTTTGTCGTTTTACTGAAAGTTTACGTAACGGTTAGGCCTCGCGATATTGTTCATCTCAGAAAGCACTGTAAACAGATTTCAATCGCAAGCGCAAACGTTCATTGTAAACGAACCCCTAAAGTACATGTGCGTGTACAATTGGTGAAAACCAAACGGCTACATAGTCCAACTTTTTGTTCTTTTTGTGTAGAAACATTTTATTCTCTTAACTCACAGACGTGTTCACCATTTTGATGAAGTATCATTTCTGAAAGTTACGCCTACTTTCCTCGGTGTGCGTGTTTACTGGTGTACAACTATTCAGTTTTCACTGAGTTAAATTTTATGCACCAATTTACTTACCTTTTCTGAATTTGTATAACCGAAGATTACAGTTATCCTTGATGATGGTGCTGCTGTAAATACTCAGCACTGTGTCTGAGTGGGTATCGTGATGAGTGTTAACACGGCCCGTACTCCACCCACTATACTAGGTCACTGGGTTATTCCAGGCCACGCATACCTCTCTGCGCTAGGTTGTGTAATCTTTGCAGATAAGAACAGGATACGTTTTTTTGTGTGCAAACATATGACATGCATTTTTTTCATATCTTATAATATTTTTACCAGGGACTTAATAATTGTTTATGCTGTCGTGCTGAATCCATCACCACAGTAACTCTGGTTGCTATGGTATTTATTTACGTAAACAAGTTGCCAAGCGACCATTCATATTAACAGGCGGTTTAAACTATCACAAGAAAGTCCTCCTGCGTGAACGCAAGAGGCATACCGACCGCGGCGTAGCAAGTGCCGGGAGGGGGGGGGGGTACTCAGCCTGAGTACACCCTTAGCTGGGACTGAGTACCCCCTCCCCCCCACTGGACTTAGTACCCCCCTCCCCCCCTGTGAACGGACAGACAGCTGTGAAAACATTACCTCCTCTCGTACTAAGTACGCGGTCGGTAAAAATGAATTCCAACATATTTCTGTTGATTAAAATGTTTTTACCAAATATTATGAATGACATTAAATGTTCACCTTTATCAATTGTCAAATATTTTATTGCAGTTACAATGGCCGGCGATTAACCCAAAGAAAAAAGCCAAAAAGAAAAATTACAAAGATTCAGGCATCATATACCTCAACTCAGTGAGGGTAAGTAACCATCTTTTCATTCGGTTTGCCGGTTATGGCTCATTCACATACACGGACACAGGCTCGGATCCCTGTCCGGAGAATCCGGTCTACCATTTTCGGAAACCCCCTTGTAATTACCCCTCCCCCGTCCGCCCATGTTATAGCAATGTCAATAGGATTTTACACGACTATTTTGCCATTTTACACTGTTGCTATGGGATTTAAGCAAAATCACATAAAATTCCTTTAAAATCCAATTGACATTCCTGTAAAAACTTTGGGGGGGGGGGCTAACCACCATGGGGTGGGGGGAGGACTTTTGAAAATGGTACACCGGGAATGGGGCCCTATCCAGAAAATGGGTACAGTAGCCACTTAGAGATGGGGGATCCGTCCCCCATTGTGTGCAGTGTAAATATTTCTTCACAGTACAACTGTAGCTGTAGATCAATCTGAAGCCAGGAGGGAATCCCTCCAGATAGGAATCCGAACCTGTATCCAATCTTCGTGTTTGCGAATGAGTCATTAGTTTCTCCCTTTGTCTCTCTGTATTTTAATGTGTGTCTCCATGTCTGCCTCGGTGTGTCTGTTTGTCTGTCCGTCTGTCTATTTGCCCTTATTTCTTCCTGTCTGTGTGTGTGTCAGTATTTAGATACTGTCTGTGTGTCTGTCTGTCTATTCGTCTTGTAACCGTATTCGTCGGTAAAGTTTCTGTATCTTAAGCATTCAAGACTTCCTTCACACAGAAGGAAAGAGAAAAGATTCAATGGAAGCAAAAACGACTAACATCAAAACAAAATTTCGCTTTCGTTCGACGTAAAGTTGACCCTAACGAGTTCGTGCAGCTTGTATTTAACCGTTTTTGTTCCAACAGGTGACCAAGGAGTACTCGTTCCTGGACTTTGTATACGGCGGCCTCCAGATCAACTTCACCGTGAGTACATGACACGTTTTCATTAAGGTCTCAGTAAGCGTGGATTTCTGGTGGGTCAGTGGGAAAATCAGTGTGTTGTTACAACCCGCATACGTAGTACGACTGGAGGTTGTGTTTTCAGTTTGTTTGTCTGTTAACTGGGGAGGGGGCACCCCAGTTGGGTACCTGCCCCCATCATGACCTGGCCAGGGGGTACCCTAGGTTACCCCCTTGCCCCCCCCCCCGGTATAGGACAGCAGAGTGAACACTTGCCACACGGCGGGCGGTATGCCTCTTGCGTTCACGTAGGAGGACTTTCTTGTTAATATTGAGTGCTCGGAAAGATCTAAGTAAACTTGTTCAGTTTGTCAGTGTAAACGTATCCTGGACACGCCCCAGGAAACGTTTCAAAGATGTTAAGCAGGTGTAGCACACGGCGTGAACCAAAACGTTAGCATGCTTTTAAATACAAGCAGGTATCCGGGCTACATACCCAAAACGTTTGAGTGCTGGTTCTACATCAGGAACCTGTCAAAAGTGCAAAATTACAAGCGAAGAACTAAAAAGTTTCTAGTGGTGAAAAGTTCGTGTTTTTGAGTCTGAACTGAATTTTATGTTTCAGGTTGGAATAGATTTCACGGCGTCGAATGGCGACCCCCGCACCCCCCAGTCTCTGCACCACTTCAACCCACACGCACCCAACGAGTACCAGAAAGCTATCCAATCAGTGGGCACCGTCATCCAGGATTACGACATGTAAGTCTCTTCGTTACGTTACGTTACTTTACGATAGCCATTCTGTAAACAATGTTCTCAGTTCCAGGATACTTGTTTTTAATTCGTTGTCCTTCAGACTAGATGTTCAGTATGCTAGGTTTTATTTTTGTTTCAGAGATAAGATGTTCCCTGTACTAGGTTTTGGAGCGAGAATTCCCCCAAACTATGATGTGTCGCATGAATTTCCCTGCAACTTCAACTCACAGAATCCCTTTTGTGCAGGTATATGAATCCCTTTTGTGCAGGTATATCAGTGCCTCTGTTCAAAGTAAAGTGATATTTCCACTTGGGTCAAACGAGAACATGTATCAGGAAGCGTTTTCCATTTTAACACAGCTGTTGTTCAAGCAACTGTGCTATTCCAGGTCAAAGGGAAAGTGCTGAGATCATTTAATTATTAGATTAGATGCCTAGATGCACGTTATAATTGACAGATGCACATTTTGATTGACAAGTGTCTGTTTTAATTGAGAGGTGTATAGTTTGATTGACAGGCGTGTACTTTGATTGACAGGTGTGCCGGGAATCCTCCAGACGTACCAGACATGCGTGTCGCAGATCCAGCTGTACGGTCCCACGAATTTCTCACCAATCATCAATCACGTGGCACGCTTCGGTGCGGCTGCGCAGAGGGAAGTGGGAGCCAAGGTGAGGCATTCTGGGAAATACAGGGAAGGGTTGGGGAGGGGACAGTACGTGCAAACTTAACGTGTACGGTTAAAATTTATATCAATTAATTTTTTTCTTTGCAATACTGATGCATTCAATTGTACTTTAATGTATGTCAAATAATGCGAAGAGTTTTTGAACCTCTTGGTAGCGACCACATAACATCTGAAAGTCAAGTGCTTTATTTGAGAGATGGAGAGGGCGCAAGTGACAAGATGGTTTTAACTGCAGTGGTGTGAGATTTGAAGTGCTCTTACTGCCTTTGCCTCCCATGCATGTTGGGATGAAAGCCTTTACTTTTTAGGTGGTTTAAGTTTACACTTAAACCACCTTATAGGATCACGGATGGCAACTTCTTTTCGGCAATTTGGG
>JBCAUG010734776.1:0-11790 GCA_038406175.1 Haplosyllis leylae | reverse complement strand
GCCGTGCCAAACAATGGTCTTGTAAGAAGAAGGTGCCAAATAGTTTAAGTTTAATAAACTTTATTCTGAACGTGAGTCTTTGTTTTCGTTTCTTGATTGCGAATTTCGACGATTGGTCTCTCTCAGCCGAATTTGACAAGTCTATTCACTTTGCTTATGGCTACACAGGGGTTGATGATGTTGTCGCAGTCGCATAGTGCGAACACTTCCATTGAGCCCTGTACAACCCATTTGTGAACGAGCCTTAAGATACTAGACCGTTAAATTTTTTTTATTTTTCTTTTCATTCAAACCAGAAAAAAGCACTAGATTCGATCAACAATACTTCAATCCTTATTGCTACTTACTAAACGGTGGGTGCACCAACCCATAGTTTGCCAAATTTTTCTCGCAAACTACATGATAAACGAAGCTAGTCAAGCCACTAAACCCGCGAATGCGAACGTTAGTGATTCGTTCAAACTATGAGATTACCATTTCGATCGGTGTTTGTGCTTTAATGTGAAATATTCAAACAGTACAAATATAAGACAATAGAAATTCCAGGGTATCGCAGTCACAATCGTGGTGATCAAAATACAATTAATTTAACCCACATTTAAAGATTAGTTATGTGCAAATAAAGCAACAAATAAATTAATAATAACTAAAAAAAAAAGTACTTTGAAAAAGTAAAACAGTGTCAAAAGCACTTTGTAGTGAAAATTAATATTATCACCTAGATCTACATTAAATATATTAATTTTTACTTCAAACTAAAAATAATTACTTTGTAAAAAGCATAAAAGATGCAACTATTTCAACCAAGTTGAAGTAAATTTTACTCAATGTGTATCACCACATAATTTTTTTTAAAATAAACATTTCCTATCAGATTCATAATTAATCTGAATTAAACTTCTAATGACAAGTTAGATGTTTATTTGACAAAAGTAAAGTTAGGAAAATGACCCCGATGAAGTCATAGTCTGTCGGTATTGAATTTGTGAAAGTTTCTCCTTCATTATTGATGAGCAGCTGAATATAACTAAATATAATCAGCGGCATTGGAGGCCCACACCTGTTATCACGATAAATGATGCGAACAACAACGGAAGGAGGTAAGGTGGTACTCAGTGGTGGATATGGAGAGGTACACACCGGCCGCCTCCACCCCTTCCCTTCCACGGACTAAAATTATCTCAATTTCATGCAGTTTTCTGAATTTCTTTCGCAAAATCCTATGTTTCCCGCTTCCAGTGGGTTCATACGCCTTCTAAGAAGAATCATGTATGATTCCCTGGTATTTCACGCTGTTTATCTCCTGTTTTTGGATCCGCAGATCGGCTGAAATATATTAACCAGCCGATTTCGCACAAAAGTTACCCGAGTCTGTCCCCCTGAATTAAGTTCTATTCAGACCAAGCGATAGCGAGAGTGTTGCCGCTAGCAATACCGCTAGCAAAATGGGTCCAGAACCCATTTGATTTTTTTGCCGCTAGTGATGCCACTGCCGCTCCCGCTCACGGTCTCGTTCGGTGTGAATAGACCCTTAGTTAGAGCGAAGCCCCTCACAGCATACGAAAACATAGATTCCATATTGTACAACCGCATTCAGTTCCGAAACATCCCACATGCAAAACCTTACTTTGCTTTTATTTTTGGCAGCTTAAATTTGAGTCAACCTAAGAACTTTATGTTACTCACTTACTTGGTGTAGAGTGCAGCAAAATCTATACAACTGAAATCACAAACTTTAGATAGGATTAGGTGCTTAGGGCTGATGTGGGCAAGTTAAAAGAAATGATTGACTTTTTGTTTTTGCCCATAAATTTAAGAATCACACAATTCAGTTTTCGAGGAATGTTTAGATTCTTTAATGTTTATAATTAAATATATTATTCGAACCTGCAACCTCGCAAGCAAGACACAGGTAAGGGGAATGGTCTTACATTCGAGTTTTTCCTAATGAGATTCTGTAGAATTCTACAGAATTTAAAATAAAAAATGTCTAAAAAGTGGTATTTGAAACCACTACCTCTTGTTTAAGAGTCAGAGGTGCTAGCAGAGCGCCACAGAGACACAGGCAACAGAAAGAACATTTAAATGGATCCAAATTCATGCTTCGGTGATTTATCACATTCTATAGAAAACTCGATTGGTCCAAATTCAAGCTTCGGTGATTGATCAGATTCCCCTGAATTCAATGAAAACCCTGCCCCATTTAGGAAAAAGTCTTATCTTATCTTCAATTTTGCATAAAAAGTTGTTCTTATTATCATGTCAAAGTTGTTACAGTGAAGTCACTATTTCTAACTTGTGGTTTACTTTTGCAAAATAACAATTTCAGTCCTTCCTGAAAATCCTTGTAGTTGATTAGATAAATAAACGGATTAACAGTACAATTAAAGAAAAACAAAATCGTTGAGAATTTGTAGTGAATCCCGTTAAAATCCATTGGGTAGCCTAGGTGATAGAGCAGATAGAATACTTCGGAGTACGTGAAACAGAGAACCAGAAATAGAACCACAATAAATAAAGTTTTAATCACGTTTCTCTGCGCTGTCTGAAATTTAACCGAACTTTGACTCATTCCTTTATCCAAGTTATACTCGATTCTGCTGCGTAAAACCCATAAGATCCTCCCGTAACAGTAAATCAGTACCATCAGTGGGATGAGAAAGGAAACGAAGACAACGAGCACCCCAACGCCGCTTTGTAGATCATCACTGGGCCAGATATCAAAGCACTGACCACCAGTAACCTGAAATATGTGAAATGGCAACGTAAATTCAGGGAAAGCAGGGATCCACCCAGACTTCCAAATCTATGGCCGATATAACTCAAAATCCAACAGTTGCATTATTGTGCAATAAGCAAAGCTACAAGATTCGTCAGATCTATCAGAACTAGAAGTTTTCTTCCACCCAAAATGAGATAGCTATTGACATTTATTATTTCTCACACCAGTTGATAATCGTAAATAATACTCATCTATACAATCCAAGTGATAAAAAATCTAAAAAATTACATTTTACAGTTTCCACTAGATCTACAAGTGATTCCGGGAAAGAATCAGCTTCCTGCACATGAAGCTTGATCAACTTGATTACCCAAAAATTTCTTGACCAATATGTGACACAAAGAAAAAGTCTCTCTTTCATCCAGTGGATATTCATTTCCAGTTTTAGACAATGATGAAAAGACGCCTGACTCTTTGATAAACATACCTGCACGGTAGGAACAATAAAGGCGGCATTGAACAAGATTCCATAAGCCCAGTTTATACCAAAACTTATGTAGAGCCATCTGGTGTTGAAGTGAGCTCTGTACCAGATAGGATGACCCAGTTCCAGATATCTGTAAAGCAGAGCCATTTGGCGGTAAAGTGAGTACCAGAGAGGATGAACCAGTTGCAGATATCTGTAAAACTTCTTTTTTATTGTCATTAAAATATGAGTTTGATCAGATGATATTTAACTTTGGGAGGCGAGTAGTCTATGCCCTGGCATACGGTTCACCTACAGACCTAAAATTTCTGTATCTCTACAGAATTTATTTCAGAGATATCATTGATTTCATAGAATTGCACACAAATAATAATTTGTTCGTCTTCTTTGACCGGGATTCAAAGCTGGAATACTCGATAGTTCTGACTAATCCCACACATTGATGCGTGAACACAGTACAAAGGTTGTATAACATTTACCTTTCGGCAGTTAGAATTACAATATTCCAAGTAGAAGACAGGATTAGTCCCCACAGTAGTACCTCGTAATTCCACACCACGCATTCCAGCCACCCGAGGGCGCCACCATGGCGTACACTGTACACGTCACCTTGAGTTATAGACATCAGGAGTAACACCACAGAAGAGACCAGATCCAAGAAACTCTGCATAATGTTACGAACCAAAAAATGGAAGGTCATTGGATAGAATACGTGGACTTTGACATTCAACAACTGTCCGTCTGCACACGTTTTCATTTGGCACTGCTGGCTTTCATGATCATTGGTCTTTTGCCAAAAAGAGCTTCTGTGAAGCACACAACTGACCCAGTTGGAAAATTTTCTGTTCAAAATGACATCACTAAAAATGCATAAACATCCGGGTTAGGTCACACAAGTGTCAAGTTAGCAGTGGTAACTCATGCACTGTACCCAAGCAAAAGATCCTGTAGATTGTGATTTACCCGTCAAGTTGGTGGCTCATTAGAGTGACCTTTATGGTTGCATCCTGTCCTAGCCCTTAACATGAGCCTTTGGCAGTTTTATGAAAAGTATGCCTACTTTAACTTGCAGTATTTGGTTAGAATTTGTTTACGCAAAATGTTGCCATGACGTCATTTTGCATGTGCCACCAATTGGGTCAACGACGCAACGTCATTTTTGCCTCTTTATCACTGGCAAATGGCCCCAATAGTCTGACACATTGTTGTGGTTTTTGTGAATGGACAGTTGGTCTCCCGTCAAGGGACATAACCACCCATAAAAGTTAGTACTTGTCACGGCTCAGACTTTGTGTTTACTTTAAAAAAGAATCTAAAAATCACCCACCTGGTTAATAATACAAATATTCGGCGTTTTTCTTCTTAATTTCTCATCATTTAAGAAAACAATGACAACAATTAAATTAGTTACAATTCCTGACGAAGCGATGATGATCTGGAGAATCTCCATGATATCAAACTGAGAATATCCCTCTGAATATCCTATAGTTAACGTATCCATGGTTACCGTGTCCATAGTAACTTTGTATGTAGGTGTATATCCACAAAAACCAGTTCTGGTCACAAGGATTACATTGCCGAATCATAAAGTGATTTATGTGTAGAGTAGTGCTAACTATAATGTACTGTGTTTTCCTAACTTCTCTCAATTAAACACAAAGAAACTTTAATTATTCGCTGCGGATGAAACTGCATGACATACTTCAAGATCAGTTAAGCTTTAATACTTAATTGTTTCTTTTGTTCAAAACAAAGCACAATTAAAACTTCTGCGCAATAAAACGTTTATAGAGTTGGCATAGTTGAAATGTGGGAGTAAGTTTGAGATTTTGTCATAAAGTGATATTGTGTGAGTATTCAATTTGTAACTTTGGTATCTAGATGGATTTTTGATAAACTTGTGATGTGGATGTGTGATTACACCTTCTCTGAGGTTAATCACATTAGTTATGCAATATTTTTCACGTGGAATAGGCTCATAAAACTCGGAAACGATTTTACAATTTTAGACTTGCACAAGTCTGGTAATGAGTTAAGTTTAGACTTGCACAAGTCTGGTAATGAGTTAAGTTTAGACTTGCACAAGTCTGGTAATGAGTTAAGTTTACATTTGCACAAGTCTGGTAATGAGTTAAGTTTAGACTTTTACAAATCTGGTAATAAATTAAGTTTAGACTTGCAGAAGCCTGGTAATGAATTAAGTTTAGACTTGCACAGGTCTGGTAATGAATCAAGTTTAGACTTGCACAAGTCTGGTAATGAGTTAATTGTACACTTGCACAAGTCTGGTAATGAGTTAAGTTTAGACTTTTACAAAACTGGTAATAAATTAAGTTTAGACTTGCAGCAGCCTGATAATAAATTAAGTTTAGACTTACACAAATGTGGTAATGAATTAAGTTTATACTTGCACAAGTCTGGTATTGAAATAATTTTAGACTTGCACAAGTCTGGTAATGAATTAAGTTTAAACTTGAACAAGTCTGGTAATGAATTAAGTTAGACTTGCACATTGCCGAGTCACCAAAGTGGAATTCTTCTCTCCTTGATTTTTTATTACTCTTTTTAAGGAGAATGCAGTTACCCCCTCCCTTTCTAGTGTGTTATTGCATTTTGACGAATTGTGACAGTGGCAATGCAAAGACAGGAACAAGACTTTATTTGAATTGACAAATGACTGTGATGGAATTTTGTAAAAGATAGATTAAAAATGGTAGAAACAAAGACCAAATAACATTTCTTTCTTCAGAGAATATTTTACCTTTTCTTTTCTTCCAACGGAGTTCTGTTACAAAAGGAATATTGAACACTGGAAATATTAGTTTTTAGCAGAACACATAAATACAGCAGAATATGTTTAATTTTACAACAACACAAAGAAGAAATATAACATATCTCCTTTAACAACAATGAAAGGTTAGCAAAATCTAAACATTAAAACAAGATCCTTTTACGAAAAATGGAATGTTCCAAAGTAAAAACAAAATACTTTACAATGAAATATTTCATATCACAAACCTCAAATACTATTAGTAAATGTAATATCTTTTGCACTAAAACATCAATAAATGAGCATTTTCTAACAAAGGATTTTCGTGTGAACAGACGAACATTGTCAGAAACCTATGTTGGCTTTCATGTTGTTTAGCATTGAGATACTTAGGTAAGATAGATGCCTAATTTCTGCACAGACATATCATTAACAAAACGTCTCTAATTTGTTCTCGACTTGTTGTTGAAATGTGCTTGCAATGTTAATCGCAGAAACAAGCCAAATATCCTTAAACTCCTTGACCTTGAAGTTTAACCTTGCATTTGACCTTGATCTCCCCCCTTTGAGACCTTGAAAATTACAGTTGATATCAATACAAATTATTCAGCAGACTATTTCATTCAGAGAGCGTCATTGCTCCAGAAGAGATATTAATGGTCTCACAAATGTGTACACACTATGTTTGAAAAATTAAATTTATTGAACAGAAAGTGTTTTGTTTTGAAATTGAAAAGCAGTTTCATCATTGGCCTTTCGTTCAAGTGATGAGCTAACAACACCCAGATGTTTGCACTTGTATTGGCACTATTTGTAATGTATGATATTGACAATACAGTATATTGTTATATCAATATTGTTGTATCAATAAGATTCCTGCAAATTCACAATGACTTATCTGGTGATTTCAATCAGTTCAATAAGGCAAAGCCAGTGATGCATGACAACAGTGCTTGAGGCAAAGCTAAACACTGAAACCTGTGTGGCTCAATGAATAGAGAAGTGGACTTGGAAGTCCAGAGGTCACTAGTTCAATTCCCACAAAACTATTGCCTTGTTTGGAAAAAGCATATCAAATTTGGAGAAAAGTCTGTTGGAAATGTACATCAGGCCCGTGTTGTACTTGTCTGCATTTGAGATTGGGCATCTTCCTGCAATTTATTACAACAGAATAAATCAATCAAGCCATTCTGAAATTCTTTATAGTTGAATAGGTAAATGAATGGATTTACAGTACAATTAAGAAACACCATGACAATTGAGAACTTATAATAGGTGCTATTCCAATCCACTTCATAGCCCAGATTATACATTAAATAAAATGTCTCTTCAGAGGCAAAGCAAAGAAAGAAAAATAGTACAACAATTAGAAGTGTTTTAATGACATTAGTTTTTGCTATTTGGAACTTGGCTGAACTAGAGGTGTTAGTTTCTAAACCGGAAGTGATACGTTGTCGTAAAATCCACAGTATCCGACAGTAACAGTAGATGAGGATGAAAACCGGAAGCAGGAAGTTGGAGAACACCAGGTACAGTCCGAATCCTCTCTGGAAGCTATCGCTCGGCCAGAACTCATAGGTCAAACACGCACCGTCAACAACCTGAGTTTAAAGAATGAATAACGGTTTTGTGTAGGTTATCCTCTTGCTTGAACAAAAACTGTCATTATGAAGATAAATATTTTTGTATTTGTTTCAACGACATTGGATCAAGGCAAAGGCAAGGTCAAGATCATTTGAACTATGCTGTACAAAAGAACTTTCTAAACTTGCACAAAATTCCTGACATGTAAAAATGTACACAAAAATATCTCATGATACAAGTTACCTTTGTAATGGGAATGATGTAAGCTCCATTGAATATGATTCCATAAGCCCAGTTAATGCCAAAACTAATATATAGCCATCTGGTGTTAAAGTGAGCTCGGTGCCAAACAGGGTGAACTAGTTCTAAGTACCTAACATGTATCATTGCCCATAAAAAACTTAGCACTGTAATTAGACCCCATTTAACATTGTATACATGAAAAGGTAATTCTCTGATACAGGGTTAGTACTGACATAGTGCATCTGCTCTGATATTTGCAAATTACAAAATCAGTGAATAATGAAACTAATGAATCAAGGTTTCAATATGTTACCTATTTTATTTAATCAGTAAAAACTATTGTTTACTTTTTCCCACAATATGAGAAGTCAACTTCATAGATAAAAGTTTCTGCAAATTATTTGTATGCTAGATTCTTTTGTTAAAGATTAACAGTCTAAAAGCTATGACTCTATGCTTTGATTTGATTTGGATAGAAACTGTTGATTCGGAAAATGCCATTTCATAATGTGTTCGGTTGATACAATTTATTTTAAAAATGTTATACCTTTCAAATGTTAGAGTGACAATATTCCAAGTAGATGACATGTACAGACCCCAGAATAGAATTTCTATGTTCCACAGGTAGCACTCCAACAATCCGAGGGTTCCAGAGCTACGCGTTACTGTAACGTCGGGCACTGAGACGGTTGACGTCAGAAGTACCAGGGACACTGTGCAATCCAGGCAACTCTATGAAAACCAAAAACGTCAAAATGTGAACGCAAGAGGCATACAGCCCATGCCACACAACTGTCTTAACCCTGTCCTGGGGGGGGGTACTCTGGCTGTGTATCCCTCTGGCTGAGTACCCCCCACCTGGCTGAATACCACCCCCGTATGAGTACACCCCCAGCTGACTACCCCCATACAAGTCAGCTGAGTATCCCCCATACAAGTCAACTGAGTACCCCCTAGTACAAGTCATCTGAGTATCACTCCCCCTTGTTTAACAGACACACACCTGTGAAAACATAACCTCCCGCCGTACTACGTAAGCGGGCGGTAAAAATATGTACTACAATTTCAATCGTAAGATCACTCTTAGGAAAGATCCTCATGATGTAGATGATGTAGAATTGTTACATTGTAGAGTGGTCAGGACTTGCTTATCATCAGGTAATCAACCAAGTTGACATGATATTTTTTAAGATGTAAGGCCATATTGATATCAAAATATTTTAAACAATTTCCATCAAAAAAATTATTTATTCCCAGTGGGAGTTGAACTCACAGTGAAATAACCGAATAGTCTGTCTACTGGAATAACCTGACATGTGCAAGTTAGGAAATCTTTAAACTAGTTTTTGTTGATGATTTATTTGGAATCAATAGAGCATGTTAGAAGCAGTTAGAGCATTCAATTATTGAACCTACAAT
Source organism: Haplosyllis leylae (assembly GCA_038406175.1). Taxonomy (NCBI): domain Eukaryota; kingdom Metazoa; phylum Annelida; class Polychaeta; order Phyllodocida; family Syllidae; genus Haplosyllis; species Haplosyllis leylae. The sequence goes on along the minus strand of JBCAUG010734776.1, from coordinate 2,565 downwards.
GGTTTAATTCGTTCTGGGGTTAACTTGATATTTGCCGGAATTTTTTCTTCAATGTCAATATTGTACATGAATGTCAATGTTGCGTGTGCTTTTGCAAGAAAACTTCAATTTACGTTTTACATGGCTGTAATGCAAGGGTTTTCAGGTCTGCCACAGATAAACCAGCCCATTTGAGTTTTCTCTCAATGGAGATGCGTTCTGTAGATTCTATAGAATAACGAGAAAACAAAAAAAATCCAGTAAACTGTTACCCTTGTGGAAATTGAACCCAGTTGCCTGTGACTTTTATGTCCTGCATGCTATTGTCTGCACTAAATACCCTATTTGCCGGAAGTCTCAGCCCTTTAGATCCTTGTACAGTTATGCTTTATTGATTCCAAAAAAAATTATAAGTCCATTTAGAGAAAACACGATTGCTTTCAAATGCATGTCAATGTGAGGTTGTAATTGGGTCAAGAATGGAAACAGACCTGCATGCCTTCCTGTTATGAACTTTCACAATGTCATGTAAAAAAAACATCACAGGTTCCATCGAAACGTGGAGTCATTTTTTGAAAAAAAATTTTGCTAGAAATATTTTCACACTAACCTGATTGATGATACAAATATTTGGTATTTTTCTCCTCATTTGTTTGTTATTTAAGAAAACAATGACAACAATCAAGTTAGTGAAAACTCCTAAACAAGCGATGATAATCTGGAGGATCTTCATGACGTCATATCCAGGGAAAGCCTTCTCTTCTTCCACAGTTACCATTTCCATGGCAACCGTGCCCATTGATTCTCCGTGGACTGTTCCTGTGTTCATTGTTTCCAACTTTGGTACATGAACGTTTGTCACTAGAATGTAATCTGTCTTTATTTATCTGTCTTATTTTAACTGATCTGGTGGATGCATCTGATCATCTTATTAGCTACAGTTTATGAGTATTTAAATGCATTGTTTATGTTGTTATGATGGTAACAGACACTTGTATTGATAATAACCACAGCAGCAGAGTTAAATTTATTTAACTGGGAAGTCTTCAGCTGAAATTCATTAATTTGAACTTCGAAAGACAAAGTTTGAAACAATTTAAAGTTAACACACCAAATGACAATGAATTGCCAAGAATGTTAAAAGTTCTGACAGAAACTTCTAATTAAAACTTTAATAATTAATTGCGCGGAAAGTTCTAATCAGTAGTTTCTACTTCTCTGTGCTAATTAAAAGTCTTGAAAAGTCTCACAAAGCTCGTATCAACGACTTTTGAACAATGTGAAGTGTCACAGACACCGTTAGCAATGTTCTTCGTGAATGAAACATTCAGCGACTAATTCGGGGTTTCCCTTAATGGTTCGATAAGTCATTTAACAAATTTGTCAAATAGGTAAATGCAACATTAGGAGATTTCTTTGGAATTAGGACAGCGAAATCCCGCGGAAATAGACCAATTGAATCGACTGTTCCACACCTTTGGAAATTTATTGAATAGGGTTGTAATGCGGCAGACCACTGATTGGTCGGTACCTAATTCTCAATTTTCTTCTAATGATTCAAACTGGTGGTAGTCAATAATGACAATCAATCCGAATGGGCAATGGTAAATTCACTATGGCTAGTTTTTTACCATTTATTACTAGCCGTAGTGAATTTAACATTGCTCATTTGGATTGATTATCATTATTTATTACTGTCAGTTTGAGTAGCATTTACCTAATTTGCCAAATTTGGTAAATGACCTAACCTGCCATTAAGGAAAAACTCGATTAACAAGTTAAATGACCAGCATGGTATTGAGGCACGTCACTGTAACCAATTTACCGAAGAACAAACTGTGACGCCGCGCAGAAAATCAGTAAAAAAAATGTATAAAGTACACAAATATTACATCTATCAATCAATGCCAACTGAATTATATGGCAAAGCCAGAATTTACTGCCGGGGTCGTTCTTGTTAGATTATACTGATGCTCCCAGAGTTGGAGACACAGAGAGCTTTTATTTATACCTGACTGGTTCCAGTTGAATTCAGTTTATTCATCCAGTCAAATAAATCCAATACAAAATAATTAAAGATGTTTTATCTTTTTTGACTGGTGTATGATCAAAAACCAAATACTTTTGTTTCGATTTCATTGGACCACCCTCTCAATTACATTATCAGGGGGATCAGCGCGGCGGATTGCATGTAAACTAATGAACTTAAATCAAGTTTAAGAAAAACACAAAAAGCAGAATTTCTCGTTCGGTACTTATCCAACAGTTTTTAAAATATGCCTATATGCTAGATGTTTTGATTCATCATTTTGCTCACATGGAATTTTCTGATGACACTTTGCCAATTCTTCTAAACTTTTGAAAAACCGTTCGATTGCAGAAAACTTGAATGCTAGATGTTTTGATTCATCATTTTGCTCACATGGAATTTTCTGATGACACTTTGCCAATTCTTTTAAACTTTTGAAAAACCGTTTGATTGCAGAAAACTTGAATGAAGTTAAATTAAGTTCATTGGTGGCTCGTTAGAGTCACCTTAGTGGTTGATTGACGGGTTTTGCCCCGAAATTTTGGGCCCGTGGTGGG